>WTSP01013702.1:129410-140694 GCA_025331215.1 Actenoides lindsayi | reverse complement strand
TTAACTGCTTCCTTTAAAAGCAAGAAAAAGAGTGGTGATGGGGTGGCTGATTGATTGTAAAAGGAGCCCGGAGCTCGTTCCGGAGCGAAGCTGCTGCCGCCGCCGTTACCGGGGGTGCCTCCTGACGCGGGCTGGGCCCGGGCCCCGGTCCCGGCCCGCCGGAGGTATGTGGCGGGGGAGGTGTGGTTGGGAGGAGCGCCGCTTCCCGCCTCGGCCTCAGCCACGTGTTGTCAGGACGGACCCCAGCCTGGCCCCGTACCGGGGAGCACAGACACACAGCAGCGTGGCCGTGGCGCAGGGCCGGCGCTCGGCCTCGGCCGGCCGTAGCGGAGCCGAGCCCCGCTGACCCTGTCGAGGCCCGCCGGCCCCTTTTGGGAGAGTATAACCACCACCCAGCCCTGCCCGGAGTTGTTGTCAGGCTTCCTCTGGAGGGACGGCCTCCCCGCGGTGCCCGGGCTAAGGGGACTGGCTGGCTGTCGGCTGCCCTCTTCCAAAAACCTTTCTAAACGCACCACACGGCTTGAGAGGAGTTGGGCTGTCTTCTTGCCGGAGTTGAGGTTTGGCGCCGTCCGCACCTATAGCACGTCCGATGGCTGGGGAGGTGGATGGGCACATAAGACCGACCAAAATTCCCTCGCGTTGTGCTTTTACGCCCTCTTCACAGCGGCGAGGTCGGAGCGGCGGCGGCGGCGGCGGTGGCGGAGCGGGGCCTGGGCCGACGTTCCCGCCGCCTGCCCCTGGGTCTTCCCGCCGCCTCCTGCCCCGATCCCCTGCCCGCCCGGCGGCTGCGGGCTGGGGAGAGCAGGAGCAGGAAATACGGGCTCAGTGAACAGAGCTTCATCGGTATAAAACGCAGCATTCAGTTGTTTTGGTTTGTTTGTTTGTTTTCTTTTTCTTTCTGTTTTGTTTTGTTGGTGGCTTTTTTTTCTCCTTAATTATATCCATACGCTGGCTCTTCATTTGTGAAACACTGGAGCCATTGCCATTCCTCTCAATTTTAATTCATTGACGTTTAATTCGTTACACATTATGAGGGTGTGATGATTTTTGCCAGTAGTAAAAACAAAGGAAGGGAAAACAGAAAGCCAGATTGTTTAAGCACTCTGGTGGGATGTGAGACCTTAAAGAGCCCCTTCTGTCTTTTTTTTTTCCCCCTTTTTTTTTTCGTTAGAGTAATAACATTGCAGACTGCAAAGATAAGATACCATGAGTGCGGTAGATCTACTACCTTGTATGCTACTGGGTGTGTGGGATTGTGCTTCTTACTATAAAAAAAAAAAAGGTTAAAAATGAAATTGTAACTTTCAACAGATGCATTTAAATATTTAGTCCTCTGTATGAAAAACAGCAAAATGCTTCTCTCCTGATTGTATTGTTTTAAACTTTTTTTTTTAATTACAAATGCCTGTATTTAGGTTCATAAACATTATCTATGGCTACCATACCCTGAAATGCAAAATTATTTGAATTTGGTATGCATTTATTTCTGTTCATTATCACAAGATCATCTATATTTATAGAGTAATAGAAATTTATATATATTAAATACCATATTTTTAATTTCTCTGAAATAAATTGAGGTTTTGTACAAAACTATCTTGTCCCTTTACGTATTCCTCTAACTAACTCAGATACTGTGTGAAAGCAGCATATAGAGCGCAAGATGTGTGGGATTCCTTTTTTCTTATGTTGAGTTCACAGTAACAAGATGGAATTCAGTGTAGGAATTCATTGTGCATTTTGGTTTTTATCTCTGGGCTGGTCTAGATTAATCCTTCAAAAGAAGTAATGTAAACTGTTGAAGATCTCTGACACGGTATGGTCAGTGGTGTGAAATCCAAGAAGAGATCTGCTATATGGCAGGAGAAGAAAGCAGCTCACCAGTTCTTTTTCTTTCCATTCTTTCTTTTTTTTTTTTTTTTTTTCCTTCCCTAAAGAAAAGGGTTCTCTGAACAGCCGTTTTCTCCCTTTCCTATTAAAATAATGAAAAAAAAATAATTTGCCCAAAGTGACACTCAGAGTATGTTGCCATGTTGTCAGAATAGTTTAATGAGTAAAGTACTTTTGTCTTTCTGAATTTGGAGTGTTCGGTTAATCCAGAGTTAAACAGTATGTTCATGGAAGCATTTCAGCTTTATGGGAAGCACACACATTCTTAAACCTTTCAACACAACACATCCTTTTTTTTTTCTTTTTTTTTTTTCTTTTTTTAATTCATTGTTCAAAGCACCATTCTCTAAGCACGGGTTTGTTAGGAAAGACTGGCTAATTAAGAGACTTGATTTCCAGTGCTACAAGCTAGTACAACATTTCATTCTGTAGATCTGGAGGAAGATGTAAATGGCTTGTTTACTATTTTTTTCAAATCATGATGGGTAAACAGCCATAGAGAAATAAGGGAAGCTTAACAAAATTTCTATAATGAGGTGAGGTGAGAGAGCAGGGTGTTGTTATTTTAAAATTTGTTTTACATAAACATAGTTTTTTCTTAGGTATTTTGCACATTTTTCTCAAGTCTTCACCCCACCTTTTTTTTTTTTTTTTTTTGGCTATTTTAGTATTCAAAATAGTACTGCTCAGCACTCAGCTAATGACCTGAAGTACAAGCCATTCAATTTCAGTTGCAGTGGAATTCTTTTTGGTCAGTGTATAATTACATTTGAGCTGTTGTGACCAATTTGTTTTCTTGCAACTGAATGTATGTCATCTGTTTGTGCATGGGAGAACACATTATTTGTAACAGAGACTTTGTATTTATGGTAGAGATAGGAGGACCCATTTTCTTAAAATACTTTTCAAAGATGAATCGTGGAATGGTCATTTCTACATGAAGTAAAATGTTAATAGTTGCAGTTATTGATTTGCAGCAGATGCAGATCCCCGTCAGTTCTTTGGGATTGATTTTTTTTTCATAGATTGCAGAGCTGAAGCTCCTTGTTTGATCTTGGTTATTTTAGTAAGTATGCTAGAGAGCACAGTATGATCATTTAAAAGAGCAAGCCCCCGCTTTTTTTGTTTGCTAATTTTTGTGAACTTTCACAGGGCAGTAATTTGCAAAAGGTCACAGTCATTACTGAGTGCAGTGGTGCTATCTGTATGACTCTCCCACTTTTTCATACTTTTTCTCAACACATAAGGGTATTGGAGGCTCTTTATTAATATTATACAAAGGTGTCTTGTTCATGGGTATATTGCAGTCATCGCTAAGGTTTTACCTCACTGTTAAATCTGTCCATTGCTCAAGGGAATTTAGATAGGACTTTTTACAACACAGTCTGTATAATTGGTGTGCCATGTTTACCAGAGGAAGTATCACTGTATGTGAAGAAGCAGCATTGCCCAGTTCTCTCGTCCCTGACGAGAAGAACAATATAAGAACAAACCTGGTATAACGAAGTTTGTTGGGCTAGAAGTACTTCTAAAGGCATTCCTTAGTCAACAGCTTTGCTTTCTCTCATGGGATATGTTTATAGCCTGAAATGAAGGGGCACTCAGATCACCATTCCCCTGAAGAGGGCTGTAGCCTGGAGAGCTGGGGATGCTGAATTACCGTTCATCCTTCAGTAACAGTAATGCTCTTTAATGTAGTGGCAAATTTGTGGTATTGGAATGAAATTATATGCTGTTTCCATAACAAATCCTATTGGGAAGGAGAAGGATTTCTGGTTAATTTATATAGTAATGCCTCAAATTTCTGGTATATGCATGTCATTTCAGAAGTGTTGGGTTTTTTTAATTGAGTGACAAGGCTGCAATGTAGTGGGCCTGAATTCTGCCCTCTGGGTGATGCCCACCTTCTGCTGCCATCCCAGTGCTTGTTGTTGGGCATGAATACAATTACAGCCGGTGCCGAGGATCCCTTTCATTTAAATGAACAATATTTGCATTTTTGCATTATTCAAAGGGATGATAATTAGGCACAAGAAGAGGCTGCTGTATATGTACAGGGTGAGTATTTTTCAGAATGGGCTGTGGGCTAGTACCTTATCAGTCTTTTGCCACTCTCAGTCACAAGAGACAACTTCCAGACCAACATGGTGAGCCTTCTGAAAAGGTGTGCACCCTGCAGCTGACTAGAGAAGACAATCTGGGGCTTGCTGTGACATGCATAGTTTAGAATTATTGAGGGTATTCTTGCAAAAGGTTTATGTGATATAACTTCTCCATCCCAGTGCTGTAATGTCTCAGAAGGAGCTTCAGCTAGCAAAGTTTGTGACAGCTGAAGAGGTGGTAAGTAAGAGATTAAATGCTTACCTATAAAAATAAGGAAACTGAGGTAAGGATCTGTTTTCATCACAAATTGACCCTCTAGTGCTCAAACACTGGAATTGCAGTATACTTGATAGATGTTTCCAATGACAGCACTACATGACAATGTGGCTGTACTGTGCAAAATTTGTGAATATCAGCCCCCCCCACCCTTTTAATTCTCTTAGATTTCTATTAGTTGTTGTTTGCACTTAAGAGCATCATTGCTCTGCGTGTTTATGCAAACTTAAGAGTGAAAGGATCATATGGATTCTGAATTCAAATGTAGATTTTAAAATGCAAGTCCCTCAGCTACTTGGTCCCATTAGAAGTGAAGGTTGCTCTTGGGGTCTGTAGCTGTGGGAGTTTCTCATATTTGTAAATCTCTTGCTTCTGTCATTCATCAGTTGAGCTGGAAGGCTTAGGCAATGATTCACACTCATATGGAGAAAAGGAACTTTGTTTTTCTTGCTTTGGACTGAACCTCTTACTGTCTGCTTACAGCACAGAAGTTTCACCAGAAAAGTTCTTTGTTTTGAAGCTCTAGATCAGTTTTGAAATAACAGTACCACAATTTTAGAAATGGGTTAGCAGGTTTAGGAGGCAAGTCTTGATGACTTAATGATGAAGTTTTGCTTTTCACATGGAGACATCTCCAAGCATTTTAAGATGTGAAATAGCTGCTTAAGGACAAACTAAGCAGACCAGGATTAGGTCCTGGGCACATTGCAAACATGATGAGCCCCATACTAATTTGAGAGTAGCCCAGTGACAGTATTAAAGCAGACTAGATAATACTATGCCCTGTAAGATAAAAAAAGGCATAATTGCATTTCTTTGCCAACTGAAATTCAGTCTGCACCTTTACTTAGGCATTTGAGGTCACTAAATGGAGAAGCAAATGTCGTTTCTATCATATGGGAGAGATTTCAGTGAATTAGCAAAATAGGCCTTAATGGGCAATATGTAATTGCCAGTGCAACATTTTCCAGATAAAAGCAATACCACTTTGATAGTTCAGTTGGAGACAATGCTTTTACAAAATTTAAATGCTTTAAGAAACATGCTGATTTTGTAGGCTGTGACAACTGTGTTTCAGATTTCAGCTTGTGTTTAGTCTAAACTTCCCAGTGTAACCACATCAGAGAGACTTCCAGGCATGAGGTCTTGCCCTTGTTTGCATTCAAATCAGAATCATTAAGTTGATTATCTTGAGGCTGAATAAATAAACTCTAGTCTTCTACTCCGACAACACTTAAGGAAGACCCACACTGAGCCACCAACCTCATGTGAAATGCTGCAAAGCTGAAACCCCACAAGCCTTGTCCAAGTATCCCAGGGCTTTGTTGCAGTGCACAAAAGTAGTGCAGTTCAATCGCCTCCAACAAGACAGAAACTTCTAATAGAATCACAGAACTACAGAATGGTTTGGGTTGGAAGGGACTTTAGAGATCATCTAGTTCCAACCCCTCCCTGGCATGGACAGAGATGCCTTCCATTAGATTGGGTTGCTGAAAGCTCCATCCAACCCGGCCTTGAACACTTCCAGGAATGGGGCATCCACAACTTCCCTGAGTGACCGGTTCTGGTGCCTCATCACCCTCACAGTGAAGATTTTCTTCCTTGTATCTAATCTAAATCTACCTTCTTTCAGTTTAAAGCCATTACCCCTTGTCCTATCACTACATGCACTTGTAAAAAGTCCCTCTCCAGCTTTCTTATAGGCCCCCTTCGGGTACTGGAAGGCTGCTATAAATTCTCCCCAGAGCCTTCTCTTCTCCAGGCTGAACAACTCCAACTCTCTCAGCCTGTTCTTTTAGGAGAGGTGCTCCAGCCCTGTCATCATTTCCATGGCCCTCCTCTAGACTCATACCTACAGGTCCATGTCCATCTCATGCTAGAGGCCCTAGAGCTGGACACGGTACTCCAGGTGAGGTCTCATGATAGCAGAGTAGAGGGGCAGAATCACCTCTTGTGACTTGCTGGCCACACTTCTTTTGATGCAGCCCAGGATACAGTTGGCCTTCTGAGCTGCAAATGCACATTGCTGGGTCTCTAACTTGGCTAATATTAATTGCTTGCTATAGCACAAATTTAAGTCATTTGTCATGAAATAGTTTGATGACAAAGATCACAAGAAAAGTGAAAGTGGCGTGTATCCCACAGATGGGATGTCTTGCTGCTGTTTTCTTGCATCCTCATTTGTATAATTCAAATATTTCATAACTGTTTTACATTCTGTGACTCAGTGTTGATCTCATTGCTGTGTTTGAGAGACTAATGGTATGACTCACGATGCTGTATGACTTGTCCTGTTGTCTTGTTCATGTTAATGACTATTGCTTTGTTACTAGTAACTTGTTTGACCTCCACTACCACGCTCAGAGCACTACAGAAGGACAGGACTGATAGCCACAGGAGTGTGCAGTCTGCTTAACACACCAAGAGTGTGTTGTCAGCTTGCTCGCTACTCGTTCAACTCCTGCTGTGGCATCTTGGGTACTGGACTATTACCCTTCCTCAGAGGTAACGTTTGCAATCTTCTGCAAACTCTGTGGATGTCTTACAGGCAGCAGGACTACTGGAGCTGTGCTGAATTGGCTCATTTTCCCGTCTGCCTGAGTGATGTGCTGGCTCTTTTGTTTATTCCCCACCTACCTAGGGTGGAGACTGTCCTGACTGCTCTTAAATCTCTGCATTTGATGGAGGAAGTTACGGGTAGTATGTGCCATTACAATATGCCTGTCCAACCTTCTGTGGCTCATATTCTGCCACTTGTTTGCCCATCCCCTCGTGGATAACCTCATTGGAAGGTGCCTTCCTCTAGCCATTGCCAGAATAGATCTCATTCAGATCCCAGTTTATTCTTGAGGACTCGCTGTTCATCATATTCATCACATTCATCACAAAATCATTGCTGTTCAAATAGAGAAGTGACTTACTCTCAAGTTAACAGCTTTTTAAATTCATGACATTTTACTGTTAAATACAGGCACAAATAACTATCACCAAGGAGATGATCTTGAGTTAATACTAAGAGTGTAGTGTGAGCAAATAAGGATTTTCCACTTGTCCAAATTCAAATATTACTGCTCATTACGATAAATTGGCTCTATCTGAAATTGAGAAGAAAAGGGTGCAATCACAGCTTCATGATTGCCTTTAGGAAAATGAGTGTTTCATTTATAGCCCAGTTGTGTACAAATGCATCTAAAGAAGAAATAAAATTAAAAAAACCAACAACAACAACCAACACAAAGCCTCAGGGTGGGCTTCTCAAAATATTTATATAAATGAAAAAAATTTCTGGATAAACAGTCATCATGAAGTCAGATTTTGGAATGACTCTTTTCAGTACTTCTTTGTCTATAATGGTGAAAGCTTCATTTTTATTGCCTGTGAACAGGGAGGGGAATTAGTCCCTCCGTAGCATGAAGTCCTCTGTTAAGAGACTGTAAGTAGTTTACTTCTTACTTAAAGAAAAAATAAAATAAAAAATGGGGGGAATTCTGAGGGAAGTGAAAGAAAATTTTGCAACATGCTCAAGGCGTTAGTGTTTTGTCGGATTGGGCACTTCACTGTTACTGAAATTGATGGAAGCAAATGGTGCTCAGCTTCAAAGGTAAGAAAATGGGATCTGATCAGTTCCAGTGAGGAGCTGAAACTGTGATGCTATAACACACTGTCTGAGCATAATCTCCACTTCCAAACATAAAGGCAAAGATTTGCAGTTTCTGAGTGGTGAAGCGTACCTACCAACCCTAAGCCTGCGTGTGGCAACAAAGGGACAGCACTGTGATGAGCGCTGCTAGCCCTGGAGCCCTGGGTGTTGTGCTGGGGCTGCCGTTCCCTGGCACTGAGGACGTGGGGGGAGAGAGATGGAAATGGGGTCCTGGGAAGGGTGTGGTGTGTGGGCAAGGAGAGGTCAGAGACATTAGGAGAAGAGGAGAGACTGCTGGGGCAAGACAGTACAAGATAGTTGTCTGCAGAGGCCAGCTTTGAGATGATCAACTGTGAACTACGGCCGTGCAGGTTTGGTGCCTCTCCTGCCAAGGGTAGCTGAAAGCCACCGTAACTCAGATGTGGGAAGGCAAAGGCTTCCCAAAATGTGTGGAAACTGTGGGGAGGTCCTCCAGCATGTGTCCCAGAGTCTCGAACAATGGAGGCAGGGAAACAGCTTTTGTCTGAGAGTTTCTGAATCACAAGACAAAACCCTCTCTGCTGTTCCACAGAAGGGGCACAAGCAGAATGGGCTGCAAAGCTGAGACTGCAGGTGGTGGTGGCCTGGGGAGCAGGGCAAGGTGAGGAGCCCAGACAGAGCCAGCTATTTCTAGATGGCAACCACAGGGATTCCACCAGGTTTCCCTGGATCCTGTTTTCCATTCCAATATTAAAAAACTCCCCTCAGGGGAGAACAAAAAGGAAATTGTGCGGTAGACTTTGCTGTTTCCAGCTGGCTTTTTCCATAGAAATGGGCAGTTGGCCCCAGTGTTTCTTAGAGTATCTTTACAGTATGAATAAAATCCCGATTCTGCTAAAGGCAATAGTGAGCCTTCCATTGGCCTCAGGAGGGCTGTAATTTCATCTTGGCTTCAAGATGCATTAGGAAGTGCCTGGAGATCCTGGGGACAGAGAAAAAGAAAGGCAAAAATAAAGATTTCTCATCCAAAAGCTGCTCATAGTGCTTAGTTAATTCATAATTTTCAGTGCTTTTCTGATCTTTTTTTTTTAACAGTGTATAGGTACTATCCAAGGGGCAGACATCTAAGCATCCGTGACTTCAGTACGTTACTCCTCCATTTTGTACAAAAAAAATAAATCAAGATTGGTTTCTGAAAAATGATCAGTTACACAATACTTGTTTTGCTTTTTGAATCTCTCTGAAATGGAGCTACTCTTACTTCTGTGAGCTGACAATCTGAATGTCTAGCAGGTGTTTCTACTATCATCTGGTTTTCCAATTCTTTGTAAAAGTCCTATTTTATACGTTCTCAGAAGTGTTGGTTTTTTCACAGACCAGCTCTAGAAATAGCTTTTCTTTCAGCCAATGAGAGGATGTGTACCATCCATGAAGACAGCCTGGAGAGCAGGCACAGACAAACTGCAAAACAACATAACTTGTGGAATTAACACTTCACGTTGACACCCATTAAAAATATTCGGAGATTGACTCAGCCTGCCCATGTTGCACAAATAACATGCTTGGCTTTGAATGATTCCAGATCTTATCTGCTCTCAGTGCAAGTTCATTGTGGAGGGCCTGATCCTGTTCTCATTAACTTCCAAAGGAGTTTTGCTTCTCACTTCAAAGAGAATTACATCAGCAGCATTTGCAGTGAAGCACAAATGGTTCCTTTATCTTTTCCCTTTTTTCTTTCTCTCTGTCTCTCATTTATTTATTTATTTTTAAAATATATTCCAAACTACAGCAAAACCAAAAAAAGTCTGGGAAGCAATAGAAATCTGCTGTCTTTTGAGCAGTGTTGTTGCATGAGGGCTTTGCTTGTTTGGAGTTCTTAAAGTACAAACTGACAATAGCAACCATCAAGAGCTGAGAATATCGAGGGTTTGATTATGTTTGTAGCTGAGTACCCTCAATTCCCAGCATCCCCATGATGGGAGCCTTGCACGGGCCACAGTATTTCTTTGCACTTTGCACAACTATTTGCAAAGAACTGGAGCTGAGGCTTTTCATTCAGCCACTGGTAATATACCCGTACAAACAGCAGTGCCTACGGTGGTCACTGCAGCCAGCCCTGGGGAAGGTAACTGCTCTCCTTCTTTGTTTTCCCTGTGCATAGCTTTTGAAAACGAGGAGGTGTGTATGGAAGAGGGATGGGCTGGAACAACTGTTGGGGATTTTGTTTGTTTTTCTGTTTCTTCCAGGCTGTCAGATTAAATAGCAGAATGAATTCACCTGTATTTTGCCTTTTTAGTTTTATTGTTTTGTAGAAGAAAAGCCTCATAACTCTACAAATACACTGGTTCCTACGGGGGAGGGAGCAGCAAGTACATCGCTCAGCCATTCAACATACTTTGTGTGTTTTAAAAATCCTCTTTGTGCCGGAAAGCACAGAACCCTGAAAGCATCACCATGGTGTTGCACCAGCAAAGTCTGGCCCTGGTTCCAGAAGAATCATCCCTGCCCATAGAGGCCCAGAGGCACTCCTTGCCTCTACTATTCCCTTTCCTCCATCTCCAGGCTGTAGCCGCAAGCACATGCCTCGGTTTGGATACAAATCTCTACTGCATGTTTGTCCATGAGGAAGCCATACAAGATCATCATCTGCCTCTACCTGGTACCCAATGGTAATGAGATGATGACAAACTTAAACTGTTACTCCCACTGCTAAACTCAAACCTTTAGACTTCAGTTTAAAGGGTCTTATATCCCCATTTCTTATTTTCTGAAGCTCACTTACCTGTTTTCAAACCTATGAAGTCATCCACTGTGGGGGATGCTCTATGCTGTCCTGAGGGAGTAAGCATGAACCAGCCTGCTTCCAGTCTTTGAGAGTTTCCCCCCCAGCCACCCCCGCCCTACTCCTTGCCATGCCAGAGGATGGTTTCCTTACTCCCATGCTGCAAACACCATCTTCCCTCCTGGTTGTGGGCAGGCATCCCTCCAAGCTGTTTCCTTCTTACTTTGGCAGGTCTTCTAACACAAGAACTGGGGCAAATGACACGTGGGGACATGAACCTCTGCTTTTTTTTCTTCACTATAACTACCTCATTCACTAGAAACTTTGCTGTTTTCTGGTAGGTCATCTGGTGAGTGTCACCATCTCGGCCTGTGTAGCTCTACAGAAGTTTTTTTTGAACTGCAAGTGGGAGTCTGAGTCTGCAGTTCAGGGCTCAGAGTGCCCAGTGGAACTTAAAGTCTGCAGCCATATGTCTGCTCCAAGGCCAGGAGTGGGAGTAGGACTCAAATTTTCTTTAACTCCCTTGTATATCCAGATTAATATTATCCCGAGGATGTGTCATCTCTTCCCCCCGCCGCCCCCCACCCTCTCACACCCCCACACTACGACTCTCT
>WTSP01013702.1:100510-129400 GCA_025331215.1 Actenoides lindsayi | reverse complement strand
GTGTGGTGTCGGGGGGGAGGGGGGGGGGGGGGGGTAATTTTTTTTTGGGCCCGTGTGTTTCTCTAGTATGTGTTTTGCGGGGGTTTGTTTTTTTTTCCCCCCCCCCCCCCCCCCCAAAGGAACTACTGGTTTTCTTATCTTTCTCATAATGCAAAACTGGAAAAAGACTGAAATTGTAAAGTTTCAGAGAACAGACAGGTGGGTGACCTGTTTCCAAAGCATTAGTAGGTGACCTCTTTTCGAAGCATCATGACAACTGCCTGGCGCTTGGCTCTTTATTTGTCCCTTGCATTCTGTGTTTTCTTCTTTCTGGTGTCAGGAGAACCCAAAAACCTTTCTAAAATCCACTGGTGAATTTTGACATGATTAATATGGAAACAAGCACACAATTTTAACAGTAATACTGCTGAATGAGAGAAACATCCAAAGGTTTTGGTGAAAGCTCTGTTACTTGGAGCCTTTATATTCAGATGGGCTATCTTCCCAAAAGATAAGCTCTTACACACCATCAAATTATTACATTTGATGCAGCTATTACTGATACGATTCTGTGGCTTGTTTGAGGCAAAAGATCAGGTTAAATAATTTTAAATGTTACTTCTGGACTTAAACTCTGTCAATGACATCTGAAGTTCACTTCAGCCTTCTCCAGGCATTCTGCAGTGAGTGCACTACCTGACATGTTATAATTGCTCGGATGTTTCTTCTCCAAGTTCCTCTGGAGGATATCATCAGGGAGGTTCATGGGGAGTCCCAGAGAGCACCCTAACACCTGGTGTGAAGACTGGGAGCAGCAGCATGACTGGATGGAAACGCTACAAGGGTGAGCAAAGACCAAGCTCTGCCCTGCTGCCTGGAGTGAAAAGAGTGGAAGAGTTAAATGAGGACAGCACAAAAACGTGACAATAGCTCGTTAAGAAAGCCTTGATGTTCTACTGCTGTTTTACTCCTGGAAGAGAACGGTTTTAGATAATCACAAAAACATGTCCTGTGGCAAAACCCAATCCTTACCACCTCCGAGTCTGTTTAGAAGATGACATGTTTTTGGCAAGTGCTTCAATAGCCACTGAAATGCCCAATGCATGTTAGCAATCTAACCAATAAGTTATAGGTTCCTATTTTTTAAATTTTTTTTTTATTCATTGAAGAACACTGACAAAGCTGCAAACACATGTTTCTGCTACTAAAGCTTAGTCTTATCAGAGTTTGAAAACGTGGAAAATCAATTACATGCTTTGAATTACTCCCTTTATTGCTATAAAAGAATTTCTTCATTCTTTCAGGGTAGCATACACTTGGTAACATCTACCGCTAACAGGCTGTTAGGACTTTCTGCTAAATGAATACACTACAAGTAAACTAAACAGGAGGCTGGTGGAATGCTAAACATCCACTTTCTCCTCTGTTGTGGCTGCTCTGCAGCTTGGGAACCCTCAGCTTTGTTGCTACAACATCTGGACAACATTTGGGGCTGTCTCTCAAGTGTATGGGTGTGCACCTCCGGTGAATTTTAACTTTCAACATCTCTCTGCCTCTAATCTATATTTAATGTTTCATGACTAGTAGTCAAAGAAACTTCAGCTAAATATCAGGTTGGAATGAAAATGATCCTTGGGAAAACACTCATTTTCAGCATTCGCTGGCAAAGTATCTGTGACAAGAGATGTTCCCTGGAGATTTGTAGCCCATTCTCTCACAGTAATAATAATTAAGACTCGTGATTACTGTGCCCACATAATCAAAGATCGCTTCATAAAATGTACTCCCTAAAGGGACGAATTCCCTGCTCCTAACTGGATGTCAGTCAGAGGGATCAGCACCCCCAGGGATCTGGAGTCTTTGCTTGCCCTTTTCATTACCGTGTTGTTAGCATTGTGTTACTTCATATTCTTCTCAATGCAAATGAGTAGGTAATCATGTGTAAATCGTGCCCTCCAGAAGGCACATGTGGTGAGTTTTTTTCCCCAAATCTACCACAGGGATTTCTCACATGGAACATAATTACATCTCTGCCATATGGGCTCATTTATATTCTATTACAGGTTAAGCTAATACGACTCAGAAATATGCTAAAAAATACCTCAAAGTATTTTGAGCACTGTCAAAACACTTGTCATTTCTCGCTTGCCTGTTTGATTGTGAATGGCTTTATATTTATTTAAAGACCTGCAGTGCCAAATAACTTCAGAAAAACAAAATCAGGCCGGTTCTGTGTTGTCCACTCTCCAAAACATATTTTAAATTCCCTCCCGTGACATCCTTTTTTGGTAATGGCAAATAGATCGGTGAACAATGAAACTGAAAAACCTCTAAGACACATTTACCCACAGCAATACCTCTGTGGGTTTTATGCTTCTCAGGGTGAGAGGAATATGCATTTCAGTTGTATACCTTTGACATCATTAGGCTAGACCAGGTCTGTGCTTGATGTAATTACTTTGTCCTGACAAAGGTATACTTTAACTTCAGCCATAATAGAAGTACAAGCCTCTCGACCCACAGAAGAAGGGCTATTGTGGAAATAACCATTGCCGAAAAAATGACAGCAAGATAAGAATAGGTCAGCGGTGAGTACCATAAATAAATACTTAAAACTGAAGCAATTAAAGGTTATATGTCCTTTTTTTTTTTTCAGAATTGTTATACTACATAATAGTATGTTATTTTCCAATTTCAGTGGAAATGTTTAATTTCACTGTAAGATTTTATTTGAAAAGATTTTTTTTCTTTATTGTTATTACTTCACTGATTTCTAAAACTAATGCCACTAACATCTATGGATAAAATCTGGCTCCTCTACCATTAATCTTAATGTTGTTCTTTTTATTCATACATTCAATATTTCATCCTTTGAAACTTTATCAGGTTTCCTTTAATCCACTAGCCAGGAAGGAAGCATGTAGAAAATAATACACAGGTAGGGGGATTAGGCCATAAGATGGGAGAGGACTGCACTGGACCTGCACTGGACTCCAGATGATGCATTGCAAAAGCAGTGACTGAACTTTGTTCCAAGGAGACGTTTACTAGAAATTGGACCGAGGTTTTGAAAGCAGCAACTGTATGTTTGCTATAACCAAGAGATAAAATTCAGTCCTGCTTTATAAAGCTCTTTGAGGTATTCAGTGATGAAAAACTCTATGTATATATAAAATCAATTCTATAACTATGAAATTAATTCTGGTACCTTTCTAGAACTGTCTAGTATTTTTCAGTGTTGCTAGGAAGTGTTTGGTTTTTTGTTTTCTCTTTTTATTGTACCATAGAATAATCAACATTTTAGATTATTCAGCATTTGAACACTAAGCCCAATCTTTTCTAAATGCTTTTTGCATGTTTTCAGAGAACAATAATCATTGCTAACACATCGTGCTCAGATGTTTGTGCAATAAAGTATGTAAGCAGCTAAGATAAAGTGCATGAAAAGTTCCCTTGAAGTCTGACACTTATTTTGCTGAATCGAAGCCTAGAAGTTATCGTGTCTGTAATTGTGCATCATACTCACAGGAGAGAATTTCCTTGTTTACCTTGTTCTTAAAAGACACTTATGAAAATCATCTGAAACAATGGGCTTTTGAGCAGAGCTGTGCAGTGGCCATTGCTGAATAAGAACAGACCGTTCAACTGTGTGTTCAGTGTAGAAGTGAAAAAATGTCAGGCCAGCTATGAGTTTATTAGCCGAGAAAAGTATTTTTCCAGCCTTCGTTATTCCTGAAGCAGTGTAAAGGACACTACAGTGATTTCATACATCAGGGAGGCATAAAAAGCAAAGAGTGATCTCCTGGGCTGTGGAACAAAGAGAAACAAACTTCAAATCTCAGAGCTAACTCTATTAAATAATGTTTTAATTCAGCTGTCATAGACATTTGATTAAAGAACCTGCTGCACAATTTCTTTTGCAGTTTCTATAGCCATGATTGTGTAAAAGCGTCCTATGCCCTTGGAAAAACAACCACCCCCTTTTGTGCACAAAAGGGAGTCTTTTACTCGACATCTTCACAGCTTGCTTCCTTTTTCTTCAGGCGAGGTTTTTCATTTTTGTTTCACAGTTTCATTTAATATAAAAGTACGGTCATTGTGGATACTGCACAGAGAGATCACTGTATGCCAGTCCTGGGTTTATGCTCTTCTCTGGATATTCCTAGCATTGCCCAATGCTGCAGTCAGGTCACAGTGCTGGCATGAGCTGATGGCTGTCCTGATGTCACCATGTCACACTGGAGCATGGGCAGAGGCAGCAAAGAAGGGCAGGCTGATCAGGTAACAGTATTCTCAAACACTCAAGACAACAACCATTCCAAGAGAGAAAATGACTGTTAATGTGCTTTCTAGAGTTCTCCTTTATTAATTGCATATGGGAGGTTGCAATTGGGTGATATTTGTATTGCATATTTGTCAGCCCTATGTCAGTATGTCAGTATTTTCCTCTAGGTGGAGGGCAGCCACGAATTTGAAGAAGAAATACTTAGTTGGCACTGCATGTGTGTGCTCAGTTGTGTGTTCTGGGTGAGACGCTTATTTGTGGTTGGCGCCTGGACGGGAAGTTCTGGTCTGTGCTGGAAATGGGTGCATTTCATCACTTGTATGGTTTGTAGGAATAGCTAAATCAAGCGCCTTTGTATGAAAATTTCATTCTTAATATCCACACCGATGTTTTAAATCAATCATTCTTGGATATACAAATAATCTCTTGATTAAGTTTGGACCTTCTTTGTCATTTGATGGATAAATGTGAAATTCTTTTGCTGTCTAACATTATCTACTCCCTGCTAATAGCCAGCTCTCTGAAACCCTTTGTAAATAATTATAGTTTACATCAGCCATTTGGCTAACGTACAGTGCCTGCTTTCCAAATCCGTGTAGATGATAATCTGTTTTAATACCTGTACAAATCAATTAAATTTATTTTGTGCACTGCTCACTGTATGCCAAATTGGGTGGGAGAGTAGAAACACTTAGCAGGGGAATCAGACTTCACATAAAACATGCATTAGATAAGCCTTGCAGTTTGAGTGGGGGGAGGAGGTGAAATTTAGCATTTAATTCCTTCATCTACAGGAAGATTAGAAAAATGGCTTCCAGAAACAAAAATATAGGGCAGATTGTGGAATTAGGACTCATTTTACTGAGTTTCTCAGTGGATTTATCCCACTGAAGCTTAATAATATTACCTCCAGGGTGGCTGAAAGGATGCAGTTTCTTGTGAGGTACTTTGATGCTTTGTCTACTGCGGAACGTAGGCAGCATATCTTCAGACCTCCTTGTGGGGCCGGACTTCTGACTTCTCTTTGCAGTATCTGATGGCCATTGCTGCAATGTAGGTTAGGAGCCTGTAAATCTCCAAAATGCCTGGCAGTAAAACTGAGGAGTGTTCTGATGTGCTTGATGGGTTCTGCAAGAGGGATAGGGTTTGGTCTTCAAGCCTGTATATCCCAGATTTCAAGCCTTTATTGTAGACTGCATGAATTTAATAATTTACAAAATTAAGCCTTCTTCAAACAAAATTTATCTAGCTAAACTCCTTTTTTCCCCTCACACCTACCCTCCCATAGATAACGTGTAGCTGCACTGGAAAAATTTAAAGTTGACTGTAACTGAAATACTTTTTACTCCTGCCCAAAATCCATAATTAGGCAGTGATACAGATGGTTTCAAGAATAAATTGCTAAACACATTTCAAAATATGGGGATAGGAGGATGAAAATCTGTGCCAAGGCAACTGTTGTAAGGCGAAGTATCTATCAAGTGCTGCTAAAATTTTGCTGCATAAAACTGTATAGAAAATATCATTGTCAGAGGGAAGATGGATTGATTCACCCTAATATTACAATAGTATTCCTGGTTGCAGGTACCTGAGGACAGTTTGGTTTTAGATACAACAGTATATCCTTTGTTCACCTGGATTCTTCTTGGAAAAAAAATTAATTTTCCTCCTCATATCACATGTAGAATTCTTATTAAAATACTCCATGTTATAAAATTAGTCAGGAAGGACAGAATGCCAAGCAAAAATGAGTAAGTATTTTAAGACTGTTCCTCTCAAAAGGGAGCATTTATGTACCTGTACCCTTCTAGTTCTTTTGGAGAAGACTTTTCTGGATAATGCAGAAAGAGGGCAGGCAGGTAATCCTGCTGCTGTGCCAGCCAGAGCTATTCAGTCCTGCCATGACCGTGCTTTGGGTCTGCAATCTGTAAAATGGAGCAATGATGATGTAAATACCAGCCCTGGAGGAAAGATGCTGAAGAAGTACTGAGTGGGAAAGTATTATTGCAATGAAGGTATCTATCTAACATACATGGTAAAAAGTAAAGACTATGGTAATATAGAAGAAGATTACAGACCATGTCCTGCTGGTCCCATGTGTAGGTACTGGTGGCTCTGAGCTCTGCTGTGGGGGAACAGCAGAAATGCCCACCTGCTTGTTGTCTCACCTGGAGCAGGTGTGCTGCTGGCCCCACTCACATCTCCTACCAGCAAAGAAGTTGCAGGTGACTGTGTTTTCCAATGTGAAATTCACACTGATGATTTAAGTCTTTAAACTCTGTGGTGTGACCACTTAGGGCCTCGTTGTGCAGATCCTCTACAGTCTCATTCACACATGCAAGAGTTGTCCTTCTGAGGTGAGTAGGTTGCCAGTACAAACATGTTTTATTTAGAGTGTGAGGTGCAGAGCATCTCTTTTTGAAGTATATTGTTCTCTCACTTTCTGAACTCCAACTCAGTTTCTTAAGGTGTCTTTTTTTTTTTTGACATAGTATGTCATCAAAGGGGACTTCTTTCACTTTCTGAAAAATAGTAAAAGTTCATTCTACCATTCATCACTGCAAGTGTGACACAGGGTTTTGCAGAAGTAAACCCAAGTTTGCTTGTTTTTGAAAAGCTTGGTTGCCTTCCTCTTTATAGTTGTGAATGTTTTACTTGCCACTAACAGCCTGCATACTGCTGGTTTAAATTCAGCACTGTAAATATCTCCTAAAAAGTGGGAATACCCATCTTTATTCAGTGTTCCCAGTAAATTTCTGCTAAAGCCTTTTGTACCTGAAAGTATATTATTGAATTTTAAAAACATGGTGGGAAACCAATCACACTTCTGAGATACTTAGAAAATCACCTTATGTTATGTATAAAATAAGGAAGTCTCAAGGAGTGTCTACCACTCTGAAACTATAATCAGGAGTGCTGTTAGTCACTTGAGTTTTTGTATTTGATTATCCTTCCCTAAACATTTTGGGTATTTTAATGCCACTGTAAGTACCCTCCAGAGTTATTTAATTAAAGGTAAATGTATCAGAATTCTTTCAATTGATTGAGAATTTTTATTACAGGCATAGTCTGATTTGCCACGAGTTTGTATCCTGCATGGCTGTTCACACCAATGAAAATAAGTTGTTAAATGGTGTAAAACCAGTTGCATTTTTACTGCACCGTTGTTTCGCAATAATGCTCCATAAGATGCAAGGTAGTACAGCATTCAAGATATACATGCATTTAGTAGGAATTATCAAATATTGATGCTATTGGAATTTAAATGAGCAAAGGATTACAGAAACAATGTCATACTTTCATTTCTTGGGAAGGAACAACAGTTCTGCTGTTGTAGGTCTTGGCTCAGAAGCCAGCTTTATATTGGTCTAGAAGCCCTGAAATGGCAATGACCTCCATCACTGCTTACGTGAGCTGGATTTGACCTGGTGACCTAGACGTTGAAAGACCATACATTTCCTTTTGCTTTTTATGTCATTTGCTAATAGATATTCTTTTTTATTCTATTCAAGCTCTTATATGCTACCCACCACTGTAGCTGAATGCTTTCATTTGAATGCTTTCTGAGGGGACAGAATATGACTCAAATGTCATTCCCAGTTTCGCTTTCTCTTCATGTACATAGACATTTCTGGAAGATTAGAGACTCTATGTTTTACTTTATTTTATTTTACTTTTACATTTTTTCTTTTTACTAATGGAAGCGGATTAAGGATCTTGTCAAATGCACAGGGCAGTTCAAAAGATATCTGCAGCATTGCCTCTGCTTCCTGGAAAGTAATCTGACTCGCACAAAATACATTGTTTCTTGTTACAGAAGGATCCTTCATGCCAAAGTAATTCGGAAGTCAAGTACATTCCTTGCCTCCACAGATTTTTTAGGCTGTTTAATGGGAGTGTGAATCTGAAGAGAAGCTCTATAGGGAGCCAATGTAGTGAGTGGTCAGACTTAATCTCAAAACAATCCATGTTGCTGGTGGGGAAGAAGGGTGCTGCAAGTTACAGTTTCCATAGGCTGTCATTTTCTTGATGGATAGACTTGCACCACTGTAATTTTTCATGTGTAATTTTTGCATAGTCTTAAGTACATTTTACACAGCCTTTCTATTTCTTGTGCGTGAGTCAAAATTAGTGCCAAGCTCTTTGCATTTAACAGCGCTGAGCTTGGAATTCAGCCCGTTGAGTTTTGTGCAGTTTCCATCAATACGAGGTTAATGGATGAATGTGTGCAGTTCAATTATTAATGTGTATTTAAAAAAAAAAAGGAAAAAAGTGTAAATTTTATGTTCTGGATAAATACACAGTGGAATGAGAATAGCCCTTCTCCTACTGCAAGTGATATTTGAAGGGTTTAGTGTTAGTTACAGGTCTGCGGTACAGTGACCCCATTTGCATGTAATTATGCAAAGGGCAGAGGCTTTCAGAGAGAGGTGGGGTATGTATGTGTACAGTGCATTATGATATATGATATGCAGGCAGAAAAATTATGGGCAGTCCAAGGCAAAATCTGAGACTGTGACCCCACTGATTTATGGCTCTCTCAAAGTAGAGCTGGACAAGAGAAGCTGAACTCTGAGTCATCCTTACTGTACTTCAGGGCATGATGTGCCATACTGACTGCTGATGGTGTGTTTTGATTTTGACGATTCTGAGGTCAGATAGTGGTGGAGATAATCCAAATGGGGCCAGGAGAATGTTGGGGGTGTATGTTATACTGCAGCATGGGTGTCTATGTATCCTGTGTCCTGCCTTCCTAGTGGATGAAACCACCCTAGTACCATCTGGCAGCAGGTATGGTTCTAACTGATTGGTAGTAGATGCCCAGCACTGTCATGTTATCAGCAATTCCCATAAGTCTGTATTTTTGTGTTTGACAGAATATGTCTTATATCTTCCAGACTAGATTGCTTGTAGAAGGGGAACATAAAAAAGAAAAACAGAACAAACCAATAAAAACAAATGTAAAAATGAAATAATTTAAAAAGAAGTTGTTGGTCAGCAAAGAGGAGGAAACCATCTTGCTCTGGTACTGTTCTGCATCTGTACTGAAACACAAGAGAGCAGCTGCCTTTTAGCTGCCCCCACAGTAGGGAAAGAGATTCATCTACATTTAAAGATTCAGTGCACAGAAAACGGAATGACGACATCTCCTCTCATTTCCATGCCCCACAACATGCACTCCAACAGACAGCTATGCTGCTTCTACAATATCTCTTTATTTTCCTTTATCTCTGCTTTTCTACCCCTTTCCTTCCTAAAGCCCTTCTTTGAGCTGTGTTTTTTCTTGTGTTTAATTTGGAACTTCTGTTCTTCAGTGACCAAATCCTTCTCCCTTTGTCTCTCATCAGAGCCTTCATTGCTTTACATCCGCTGGGAAGAACTGATCCAGTTATCTCCCAAATTACATTTCAAGAGCCTGCAAGCCTGACTTCATAGATAAACTGGAGAGCACCACAACTGATGTAAATACAGGACATAGCCTTTTCTGCTCTGTTCAGCGGTAGATGATGATTACCCAATTTTGCTACAACATAATTTGATGGTAGAGGGAGCAGCATGCCCTACCATCATTCCCAATATTCAGTCATTGTATGGTGATTGTTATTGTCTATTATTTTATATTAGGGTAGCAACTAGCACTCTCAGAACTTGCACCCTAATAGTCCTGCAGAAGTACTTAGGGATAAGCTGACAAATAACATCTTACTGTATTATATGTAATGGTGTGTACATTTGCTTGACTCGATCTCACATAATCCATCAAAATCTTAATGAATAGAAAAGGCTGAATAAGCCTTACTGATAGAAATTACATTTCCACTGTTGTCTTCCTGGTAAGTCGACTACTTCATAGCTGAGAGGTTCATATTCCTTTGTTTCACAAGGAACTTAGTAAAATTGCTCTTCCTGGGAAAATAGAGGTTTAAGACCAGTGGTTAGAGAGAGCACTGAGTCAGGGACAGTGCTTGATGTTTGCTTTTGGTTTGCTGTTTATATCACACCTCCTGCTTTACTACAGGAAGTAGAAAAGGTGTGACAGAAGGAAAAAAAATTGAGGGAACAATTAAAAGAACATGAAACTCGTCTTTCTTTAAATACACTTTATTGTAAGGGGATTTTAATTGTTTTTAGTTTTTGAAAAGGAAAAGGTTTAATTCTGGAGTACATTTTTCAAAGATGGGCCTAAGCTGAAAAAAGCCAAATTTGGACACTCTTGAGCTGCTAGGCACTGAAGTGACCATTTCTCACCATCAGACAGGTAAACAAAGGAACAAAGTTGCAGAAACAGACTGCAGGATCTCTGTAACCAAGCCTACCAAGGACTGCTCAGATCAATGTTTGACAATATTTGAATCATGCTAACTTAGCCAGAGGGTCAGCCCAGAAGTCAGGTAGAGTGGAGTAGCTTAAATACCCTTTCCTCTTCTCGGTATCTGTAGAGGGTCCTATGCAGCTTCATATCAGTGAGATTTATCTTGAACTTGCTGGATTGCCCCACAGGCTGCTCAGCATTTCTGTGCACTCTTGTGCCCAAATGCTATCCCTCTAGGAGGTCCCTGAACAGTTCCAGTGCTGGAGAGTCTCAGGAGATCCTCTGGGGACAGTGTCCCTGTGCCACCTGCTCATAGACCCCTGCTTTTCTACAGTGAAGATTTTTCAAGCCCTTTTACATTTCTCCAGTCCTTTTATCCAGCAGAAGAAAACTGAAGGAGGGGTTCAGATCGCACCTCTGGGTTTTATCCCCAGTTGCACCGTTGACCTGCCAGGTAACAAAAGAGGCTCTGATGGGAGGGCTCCTCCTTAGCCCATCTGTCATTTTAATGAAAATCATAGAATCATAGAGTCATAGAATCATTTTAGTTGGAAGAAACCTCTAAGGTCATCAAGTCCAATCCCACCTGTGTTCCAGCTTGAGCTCTACATCTGATTGCACAGGATGGTGTTGGAAAGTTCACATTGTCCGTGTTGCTCTGAAGCCAGCTTACTAACAGCATGCTCTTCATGGCTGAAATCCACTCTTTCCTACCTCTCCTGTTGCTTCTTTACTGTCCCCGTTTACTTGTTGCCTAGCTTTCATGTTTCTTCTGATCTCCCCCAGGAAAAAATCTGGGATGAAGAGCAGGTCTTCTGTGCTATTTGGTGTGATTTAGCTGAACTATTCATGACAACTGAACAAAAGTTGGCATTTCTGTAGAAGAATGACTTTTCATGTGTGACAGCCTTTTTAATACATTACAATTGTGTTTCTGAGTATAATTCTAAAGCATTTAGGGTGGCTTTGCTGATTGTTCTTCTGAAAAAAAGTTATTCAAGTATTGAGAGGGAGAATTATATTTCCTGATCTGATATTTTTCAGTCCTCATCACAAGCTGTGATTTTCCTAACTCAAAATTCTAAAGAATTTTAACTATCTTGACAGTGTTTAATATATTCCATAGACAACTGGTATAATGACATGAAATCAGTATAAAGAAGAAATCAACAGAATTTGAACCAACTCATAGTTTGGTGACATACCTCTCAGCCACACCTGACTGTCAGGTGACCAAAGTCTGTTTCCTAAATGGATGATCTTTCACCTTTTCAGAATAAATAAATGAAATGAGCTCTTTACATTCTATATTATTCACATTTTACTAATCTGATTTGTTGAGATTAAAGTTTAAATTGCTTGGATGGAAGATTACTCAGACTAAATTATTACTCAGTAAAACTGAGAGATAGTTTCTTTATTCAGGGTTTACACAGGATAATGAGGTCCTGCACCATATCCTAGGGACTTAGAAGCCCAGAGCTATTCCTAGCAAATGTTAGTGTTGTGAATCTGCTGTCTACCCCTGGGTAAGCTACTTCTTCTCTGGCTTTCTCACACGTTTTTTTCCGGACTTATTACAGATCAGCGGTGAACAACTTCCTGTGTCATGACCTCTAGGGTAGGAGATGTACCACTGCACATTATTGTTTGTATGGAGGACAGCAACATCTAGGCAGTGGCCAGTGGTTTCTTTGATACTTGTCTGCCTTCCTTCCCATCACTGACTTCCAAAGAAGCCATCACCTTCTACTGAGCACAGCCCTCACCTTGCTTCATGCTGACCACTTAAAAAAAACGCTTTTGCAGGGGGAAGAAGGTTCTTGTGAGGATTTCTCTGGAGTGGGAGTCAGGATGGCCCTTCAACCAGACCCTCACACTGGCGTTTTAGGCTGCCACACCAGGTTGAAGACTTCAAAGCATTCTCAACTCTTTTCCTGTAGTCCCTGCCATGTCTTATTTTTGACCTTTCCCCTGAGAGATAGGTCCACTAGTAAAGAGAAGATAATTCAGCTCATTGGGTCTCAAGACTCCCGCTAAGGGGAGGAATAACAATTCAGCAGCAGCTTTACTGATCTGTATAGAAAAATCAGGCTTCTTTTTTTGCTGACCCTACTGGTTTGCCACATACAGCTGTAAAACTTTATGCTCGTAATCTAGAAAGGCAGCTGGAATTTTCAGCCATAGACTGTCAAATGTCATGTTCATACCACACTGGATTAAATGATAACAGCAGAATAATTCTTTTAATAAGATATTTAAGGCATATTGAAATAGAAGCTTTTGTGAAACAAATACATAGGAATTTTACAGCATCAGAGCAAAAACAGACACTAGATTTTACAGATGTGTTTTTTTTAGAAAGGATTGTTATTGGTAATTCAGCAGATCAGTCCTGGTAGTGTTACAAACATCCTTATGACATCAGTTTCTAGAGAAAATACACCAGGCCATTCATCTGGAAATTGAATGTGCTGAGAATCTGACACTTCATGATGCTCTTACTGTGGGGCATTGCTTACCCTTTTTTTTCATAGCTGCCCAGACAATGCAAAAAGTGGAATTATTATATGAACATGGACTGAAAAAGACCCTTTAGATCACTGATCCCAGCTCCCTGTTACTGCATTTGACCATTTGATAGGTGTTCAGCCATGAAGGAGCCACACAAGTCTTGCCAGCTCCCTGTGACAACTTGCATATCTATAGCAAAAGGCCCAAACATGCCGGTATACATTGTAGAGGCAGATGAGAGGGATCAAGGGGTTCACTGCTGATTTCAGTTTTCATTAGCAGTTATGCTGTTAGTTAATTATCAGATGATCCAAATAATTACAACACACTGTCCTACAGAAAAAGGCAGATAACACTCGATCATTCCCACCAATCTGATTTTTGGGAAAATTCCTTTGCAAGCCCAGATCTGGCAGGTGACATGTATAACCCTCTGGGTATATCCTAAAGGCACTCAAGAGATTTATATTTCAATAGAAGCACCAATGTAGCTTGTCTTACCTCTAGTTGAGATCTAGTTCTGATGCTTCAAATGGGAGCCAAAAAAATCACAGAAGTCAAGTTTGTGGGAAGAAAGGAAATAAAACTTCTCTATAAAGGCCAAGAAAAATCTGAGGCATGAGATTATATAGCTGTGGTGCAAATGAGCACAGTGAACAAATGCCTCATTCTTTTGGAGACAAAGGACAAAAGGACTCATGACAAGTTTAAACTTCAGATACCAGGATCTCCTCCTTAGCATACCACACAGTCCCTTCCAAAAAGTTGCAAGGACCTGTGTGTCTCTGGGCCGATCAGGAGTTCAGCTTGTCTCTACTCATCAGTTTGAAAATATGTTCCATAGCCTATGAGTCTGGTTTGCATTTTATTTTTTATAATCTTAAGCAGAAGGAATTCTTTCTATCTCTCACTCATTATACAGGACAGACACTGTATAACTTTCATGGCTTTAGCAAAATTTTCCTTCCTTCTTCAGCTTTTTCTCAAAACATGTTATGTTCCCAAGTGGGTACACATACCTGGCTGGTTAAATTTCATGGAAATAGTCTGCCACCTGTTTTATTTAGTGATCTGTTTCTATAAATGTAGACATATTCACACTGGAGGACCTCAGAAACAGCTTAGCTGGTAGGAGGTAGCCTGTGCCTGTAAAGATGTATGTTAAACAATGTCCAGCTGTTATATTCGTACATACAATGGACACAGATGCAAAGCTCAGGAGCTCACCTGTTCCCATCTTTGAATCAGAACAAGGTGTTTGCTGACCTTGGCACAAGTGACCTTCCGTTCCTACTCAGGAGAATATTTTCTGTGCCCACACATACAAGTTGAGAAATGGTCACATTCATTGGCCATAAGCATAATAATTTTAATACAAATGTTTTACAAGTAAGATCTATGGATATGTAGGTAGATACAAACATTTTCTCCTTTTAGATGTCCCTAATACAGTTTATAGATGTAGGGGAAAAAAAAAAAAAAAAAAAAAGAGGACTTTTTATTAGTTCTAGCCCAATGTTATTATCTTGGATTTTTATAACATGCTGTGGTTTTAGAAAAACTAGATATCTATAGAGGAATATTTTTTCAATGTTTTTTTCATAATGTTGCATATAAGACAAAACTAAATTTGAGCAGTTTCCTCAGTGACTGTTAGTAAAAGATGTAAGAGGCCACTGTTTACATAATAACTTACAGCTGTTGAGAAGCTATTTTAGTCAGTGCATACACCAAGTTTACAGTTACTGTCTCCAAATACCTGTGGTCTAGCCACTTACTTCAGTCTGCTGATTATTTAGAAGTCATCTACTCCTAGCTCCTCCTTCGTCTCCCTCTGCCTTGACAAGAACCAACTACGAAGTAATTTAAAGAAACCCAAATCTGGTTTCTGGACACCTCCATGACTGCTAGCCTGAGCCTTCCCATAGCTTTGCCATGCAAGTTTGGGCTGGCACTGGTGTGGGTGGCTGTCACCACATGTTCAGCCCCACAAGAGGCTGGGGTTGGGGGAGTTTGTCACCAGCAAAGCCACCTTTGCTGAGTGAGGTGATGGGTTCCCAGTGCTTGGCTGGGTGATCCCACTTTAAGCTCAGTATCTAACGTCTGGAGCTCACCTCCGCAGCACGGATGGGAGGAGAGGTAGTAATAGAGGGAGGTAACAGATTTTGTATATATCTATAGTTTATTAATTACCTTGTGGGCCACACATAATCGTTATTTCCTCCTCCCTTTTTTTATCTTGCTGAATTAGAATAAATTACGTATCCTGATATGAATGCAACCTGGCACTGGTTGTTTGATTAGTTAATGATGAATTTTTTTTTTTAAAATGTTTTTAATTCAATTCAGCCATTACCTCTAAAATTGCCTTTAATATCTAAGTCTAGTTCCTGAAACAGAGTATATTTTTCTAAGGAGCCCCACAGATTAATTTATATGCTTATTTCTCCCCATGATTATTATTTCTGATTTTTTTTGGAGAGGGTTCACTGTTCACTCAGTCTAGGATTTCACTAAGGCTTTTTTTTTTTGATCTGATTCTTTTAATGAGCATTGGAACCAGTCTAGGAGACCATGATAGAAGGAAAATCCCTTTTAAACAAAAAATAATACTGTTGAGTTATCTGCTGCCTCTGCTGGGGTTAGTAAGGTTGTTATGCTTTTGTATACGAATTGCTTTGGGATAATAATGTTTTCTACTTGCTTATACATTTTTCATCAGACAAATCAGGCAAAAAGGTTGTATCGTACAGATCTGTAACTGTAGCTGCTTTCCTATCCTGTAGCTGCGAGGGAAAGATGAGATATGTTTTCATACTTGGAGAAAAAGGGTCAGAGTTAGAGGGGAAATATCGTATGAAAGTGCAAAGCCTTGGATGTAAGTAGCTAGCCCCTAAAGCAGGTGCTAACAAGACCTTCTCGACAACCACTGAGTTTTTTTGTGTAGGAGAGGAAAAGTTAGAGCTGAAAGAAACAGGCAAGGAATAGCATTGTACTGTATCTGACTGGGATTATAGCAGCTGAATGAGTCATTGTTATAAAATATGGGCAGCGGAGTGTCCTTTCATGTCTCTCAACGCAGATTGAATGCAGTCCTGACCAAGATGACAAAATTCGTTTTGATTGAATAGTTGTCCATATTTTTAAATTAAATGCATGTGGGGCTATTAGCTTAGCTCCCTGTCGAAGGCGGCTGCACCACAGCCCTGCCATATGTTTGGCAGCGTTTGAAGCACCTGGCATCCTCCATAACAGACAGTCACATTTGAATGAGGATAAATATTAAACCATCTCACAGTTTTCTCTTCCAACTCCAGGGTAGGTATTTTTTTACATTAAAAAAAACCAACAAAAAACCAAAAAAACAACCAAAAAAACATAACACAGTATAAAAGGTTAAGCAAAAATTTATATACATAAAGTGTTTTATAAAAACAGGAAGGGAGAGGAGGACAGAACTGGTGAGGATCCCAGGCTCCTCCCATGTCTGATGAGGGCAGGATGGGCAGGGGCGCAGATTTCTTTCTTTGTCAGAAGGAGACACTGGACTTCAAAGTCAAAAATATTCAAATTATAAATTGTGCTTTTATTATGGATTTATTACATTATTATTAAAGCTAATGTGCATTTTCTCAGCTTGGAACAATCAATCCCACAAGTTCCACCCCCATCAAATTTTCCTCTCTTTGCTATCATTGAAAAACTGATATACTTAGGTACATGCTGAGAAGGTCAGTCACTCCTTTGGCTGAAAAAGGAGCAAGTTACTTTTCCATTGAATAAGGTTTAAATCTTTAGTGAGCCATGAGTCTGGATTTCAACCAAACAGAAATATTGCATGTCCATGTGCTTCTCCTGGGCCAATGCTTTTAAAGTGTTACCACAGATTTATGGTATGTTTTGTGGTTAAATAGTTATTGACATGATTACAGAAGGCACTGTTAAGAGTGGTCTCAAGTAACTCCACCACTGAAAGGTGAACTCAGAGGGGAAAGCAAAGACTAGGACAATAACCAGAGAATGGAGAACCCAGCACATGACAGAAGTTAAAAGGGCTTTGCTAGTTTTATGTAACAAAGAAAAGTCTTAGAGAAGATACCATTTATTTCTCTAAGCATGTCTCCAAGAGGATAAGGATCTTTCTTCTGAAGGGCAATGCAGCACAAGGATATAAAACAAATGCGAATACATTCATGTTGGACACAAAAAGCACTAGCAAAGAAAAGAATGAGAGTCTCAGATGGACTTCTATGAAGTTACTGGAGTCTATAACCACTATAACCACAAACCACATTAGTTTGAAGCTAATTTTTGATAAATATATTCATAAAATGTGATGTTATGGTTGTCTACAATGGAACGTAAATAACCTTGCTAAGAAAAAAAAAAAGAAGACTTTTCTAATAATTTTATCAATGTTCTTAATTTCAAAAATGTCTTCCAAAGTAGACTGATGAGGAGTGCTGAGGATTTCACAACATGCTTTATAGCTGGATATGGTGCAACATTACTTTTTTTTATCTTTTTAGTACAGTATAAAGGTGGAAATGAGTTGAGCGCTTATGTTGTTTCACTCATTCTGAGGGTCATTTTCAGATCCCACTTGTATCATTCTTCTGCCTACAGCTGCTTCCACAAACATCTCAGTGGGTGGACTGAACCTAAGAAAACCTTGTCCTTCTGCCAAGATTTTTCTCCCATTCGAGTTCCGCACCTTTTAAAGAAATTTTATGTAGAACATAGCAATAGTGATACAGAAAAGAAGCCATCTCAGGAACATCATATTTTCTGTCAATGTTTTGTTAGCTAAAGTGAATGACCAGCTCTGCAAGAGGACAGCTGCTGTTTATTTTTCTAGACTGTTATTATGACTGTGCTGTGGGGGTTTTCTTTTATAACATTCATCCCTGGTCATCCATGTCCTATACCCTGCTGAAGTACAACTGAGAAAAAAATGCAGCCAGTTTTTCTACCATATTTTTAGCTTAAAATAGGCAAAGTGTAATAAACTCAGAGGCAAATCTGCTAAAATTAAGGAGTTCCAAATCATCACAACTGTACTGGCCATTTTTGGTCCAGCTGTGCACTGATGGGCACTACCATGGGAAGATGAGTATTGCCCCACTCTGCTCACTGTGCCTCTCGATGGAGATCCCGCAGGAAGTCTGAAAAAGCAGGACCAGAAAAGTGTAGGGGTATCTGCACATTCATTTACTAGTACCAAGCACTGCTAGAGCTTCATAAAAATGAAAACAAGACAAGGATATGGTTATATCATACATATACATCTCTACATATCTAAATGTTTCATTCATAAGAGGAGCTTCAACCTCTGTGCAATTACACTGCTTGCTGCAATAAGAAACTGTTCCTCTAACAGAGCAAGGTCATTATCTGCATTACTGAACAACAATTTCCACAAAGACTTGTAGGCTATGTGACATTTTACAAGCTCCCAGGTGTTTTAAAAAAATTAAAAAATAGGTTTTTCGACGATATATTTTACTTTTCTCACTGTTTAGAAATTGTAATAACAGCAGCCTCAGACTGTTATTTTATTGTCCTTGTGGTACCAAAGAAGAAAAATATAATTTGAAAACAAACTAGAATAAAAACAGCATGAAGAAGTAATTGCTAAGGCCAGTAGCCCGTAATTAGAGCTATTATCTGTGTTGAGGTTCCAGGAAAACAAATGCATGCCACACTGTACCTTCAACTCTGCTTAGGCTACAAGCTTTAGCTCTATGGGTCCCAAATTTTTTGTTTGATCCATATCTCACCTGGATGGAACAGTTGCCATACCATATGTTATCATGTGCATACATCAGATCATGGGTGCTGACTCCATAGTTGGTTTGTGTGCTTAATAGTGCACCATAATACAGGTATTATTTCATAGTGCAATAAATTACTAATAGAATCATAGAATTGTCAGGGTTGGAAGAGACTTTAAAGATCATCTAGTTCCAACCCGCCTGCTAAGGGACACCTCCCACTAGATCAGGTTGCTCAGAGCCCCATCCAGCCTGGTCTTCAAAACTTCCAAGGCTTCCACCACCTCTCTGGGTAACCTGTTCCAGTGTCTCACCACCCTCATGGTGAAGAAATTCTTCCTAAATACATTTAACTGAACATTTTCACCATTTTATTTTTTTTTTAATCAGTAGCTTCAAAATAATTCAGTGGAGGTTTAGAAATATTTGTATATTCTTGATACAGTTTATGAGTTTCTTTGTTTTTGCTTACATTCCTTTAAAGGACTAGGGAGAGAAGTGCTTCATTGTTTTGATTCCAGCATTTGTGATTCCTGCTTCCCGGATTGTCTTGCTGCTTTTCCCTGGCTGTAGCACCACTTTATTCTTCTTGTGCTATAGTTAAAGTACTATCTGTGCATGTTTGTAGTGTTACATGGGCATGCTGACCTTTGGTAGTAAATCATTTTGACTGGAAAAGATTGGGTTTAATTGCAAGGAGCAAACAAACACATTTTTAATTTAAGAAACAGAACAATTTAGATTAATATAAAGTTTGGTCGCAGAAAAACATTCTGAAATGTGTGTTTATATTTTGTCAACCCAACTTTGACATATCTAGCATGTGAAATTTATTCTAGATATCAATATAGATATATTATTTATTTGTATGTTTATACACGTGTGTTTATAGCAATACACACGCACAAATAGATGTGCATTACATACACGGTATTAATATGGCTAAATCATTATGACAACATGGAGACTGGATTCATCTCACCTATTACATTTACTCATCAAAAAGTTGACATCTATCCTAAGTGGGTCATGTAGGTCTCTTTGAAATCTATGGAGAGAGAGAGCCAGTTCCAAGAGAGTGATCTATACTCATCTATTCAGAATGGGAAATACATGTTTCTATAGCCTGCAGAGAAAGCCTACATGATTAATTCAGAGCAAACACAAAACTTTCAGAACACTAAAGTTAGGGACAGGAAAACCAAACCAACTGTATTCTCAAAAGAATCCTCTTTTGTGGAGCTAACTGATCTAGATTTATGCACCATTTCTTTTGTTTTTCTGTGGTGGTGATAATAGTGGTGGTGCATACCACCAAGTTAGGAGAGATGTTTTCCACTTCAAATCAGAAAGATCTTGGGGTTTTTTTTAATGGCTATGGCAATGATTAAAGTGAAGAGGAAATTGTTCCTGTTGCCAATTCATCTTTTATTTTGTTTTTTAATTTTCTCCTTAAAAATGTCTTTGAAGCAGATAATGGTATAATTGTATAAACGTGGCTTGAACACTGAAATCACAGAGTGGACTTCGAAATCATGAGGGAAGAAGGAAAAGGGAGGAGAAGAATTCATGAGATGTACAGTAAAGAGAATTATTAATCTGCAGAAATATGTGCCTCTGTTACTACTGGCTCTGCAAAAAAACTGATTTCACATGTTATAATGTGCCTTCTAAAACTGAAAAAAATAGGAATGGGTGTGGAAACCTACATTTGTACAGCATAAGAACACTTTGATCTCTTAAGAAGGCAGATGTAGAATAAAATGTAAATTAGATTTGGAAAAAATGCAAACCCATGAGGAAAACAAAATTAAAGACCAAAAATCATGTCTACTGGTTTAATGGTGAAACTTGGCAATAACACCTCTGGGCACTCCTGAAAGCAAAACTCAGATGTTTGGCTCAATGCACAGCACAGAAATTGCCTTGAATATAAATATTATCTCTGTCTTTCCAGAACATTTTGAGAGCCAAATTCCAGCACTGTCTGACAGAATGTTAATATTTCTCTATCGTGATGATTTGAATCAATAGTTCATCCTATAAGCAAGGAAAATCATTGTGATGAAGTTCTTTACTTAAGTAAAACAAGTAGAAGTGGAGAACATGCTGTGTCTAATGCAGACTAGCTCTTGAGCTACTGTTAAGGAGCACGCAGTGCTTTGCAAAATGTGGAAGATATGGTAAGTACACTAAAAGAAGTGATAACTGCTCTGTGATGCATAACAACACTTTTGAAGATGATAATAATAAACTGGTAAAAAAACTTGTTTAACCAAGTTAGTAGCATTTTGCTGCTATCTAAGACAAGAGGGCTTAGGACCATAGCAATTTGCAAAGCTAATCAAGTTCAGTGATTCACAGTCTGTGACCTTTGATATCACCTCTTGGTGATCGGAAGAATAGAGCATCTGGATGTCAGGAAGATAAGAAGGTTGGGAAGGCAGCTGGGTCTGCAAGAAAAAGCAACCAAACCCCATCTTGTGAGGTTACTAAATATGCCTTTTGTTTAGGTAGATGACAGATAAGTTGGATGTATTAACATCTAGTTTTCAAAAGTTGCTGTTGAATTACTATGCTTCAGTTTCACAGAGGCCAACTTAAGAAAATCCGTGCCAATTTTCATAGCTTCAAAGTGCTATTGGTTTCTAAATTAGATAAACAGAGCTTCCAACAATTATGTCAACTATGTGTCAAGTTGGCATAAAAAAAGAGAAACACCCTATGTCGGTGTCATTTAAATAAACAAGTTAGCAGCTAGTCCTAAAGGCCATGAAAGGAGTAATTCAGAAGAATGTGAGTTCCCGACTCCAGAATTCCAGTTCTTTGACCCAAACAACAGCACTCCCACACACTGGGGAATGTACATAGGAAATAAGTATAGGAGTGCCAAAGCTGGAAAGCTGTATCAAAAAAGGCCAGACAGAGGAAATTTCAGATTTGGATCTGGGTCTGAAATGTACCACTTTGGCCTCTTTCTAAAATTAAGTGCAACTCCCTCGAGTTTTGGGGACAGCTCAGAATCGTACTGCAGGGAAGTCAGTGAGGAGAGACAGGAATGAAATGGCAATAGACTCCCAGGATGGTGAGAGAGGGAGTGCTGGAGTTAAGAAGATGCTGCTGAAGACAGGGGTTGTTTTGAAGGGAACTAGATGCAAAGGACAATTTGGAGAGAATAGGGAGGGGATGAGTAAAGGGGAAGGAACTTATGTCTCATGATGCCTCTCATATGCCATCAAAACTTAGCTCAGCTTAAATGATTAAGGCAGGTTTGGCACAGAACTTCTCCAAATAAAAATATGAAAAAAGAATCCTGCTTTTAAATTTGCAGAAAAAAGTCCCAGGGATCATTCAGATACCGCTCTCATTTTTAAACCAAGCCCTTCTATTCTGAAAGCACAGACACCCCTCAGTCTCACCAGGGAGATGTTTCCTCTTTTAGTCTGGTTCCAATCTCGGGATGAAACAGATAGAGACATGAACTGCAAGTTGTTTATATGAGCAACCTCGTGTCCAAACCTTTAGAGCTTTATCAGTCACTGGTGATATACAGTCTTGAAACAAAACACAATTATTGACATTTATCTCTCATTTAGTATACTGATTTCACTGAGAGAATAATAATAATAATAATAATAATAATAATAATAATAATAATAAATCTTCAAAAGCTTTATGGAGCCCAAATACTCTTATATTTTTCTAACTTCTTTAATGTGTCCCTACCATTTTTGGAATCCATCATTTTTGTGAAAATCATTTATTAAAGAGGTTTCTGACTCTGGTAATGATCTTGGGATGAATATAAATGAGCTAGAAAAATCTTTAGATAGTAGTAAGATTGAAGAATATTTGTAAGCCTTCCCCTTGTTAGTACTAAGTATGTCCAGCATGGTAGCATGAAAGGTGCATCTCACTGTAAGAGAAACCATCAGATGAGGTACTTCTGGTTGCAGCTGTGGTTGTAATGGGGAGCGAAACACCCTCCAAAGGCAGAAAGAAAAATGAAAGAACGGACCATCCCAAATTCTTTTAAAGGTCAGATGTGGATTTAGGTTTGCAGCTGGAAGCCAAACCCAGAGGGATATCAGAATGGAGTTTGGAAATTTTCCATTTGGAATCTACATTTTATGGCAGATCCCTTCCTCTGTAAAGCAACTACTAAAAAGCCTTGGACTGAATACAGGAAGACAAGGAAGATCCAGGACCAGACCTGAAGTGTACATTTGCCTCATTTCCTCTGTTAGAGGGACAACTATTACAACTGCAGTTTACCAAATGATCTGGAGCCAGTGCTCTGTCTTTTTCCTCTCTTTCTCCTTTCCTCCTTTCTATCCAAGACTGGCTTGAAAGAGATATGATGCTTGCTGTGAAAACAGTCTATCCCACCAGGCTTCTTAACAAATGTCCTTCTGTGATTTATGATCACAGAAAGCAGTTTGAAAACTTTCAGAAAAGTGTCCTCTTAAGTCCTTCCTTCAGTCCTTTTGGAAGGCTTGTGATGGAAAAACTAGAACCTTGATTAAAAAGAAAGGAAAATTACAGGAAATCGTATTCACCTCTCTCTACAGCAGTGTCCTATTTATATATACATATATATTTATTTATTATCTACAGACATGTAGGCATAATTAGTATATTCTTCATCACTGAAGCCAAAAAAGGAACTACTACATATATTTCAATTACTTCTCAAATTTTCTATTTTCATAAATAGAATGAAGAATACTTGTTCTTTAAAACTAATATTTCAAGACCTTAGCACAAGAAGGAACTCCAGGTACCCTTCAGGGCCTGTGTAGTTTATTTAGAAAGTTAGCTGTTCATCTTTTTAAACTTCAGGAGACTTAACACCGCTCTTCAAATGCCGTGTCACTACCAATTCCTTTCACCAGTACTCTGTTGCCATAAAATCTGGAAAAAAAAATTCTAGTTCTACACCAAATCTTCAGCCAAGACCAAGTAAGTTTTATGTGATCTAGCAAGAACCGTGTCGTGGTTTGAGTTAGAACAGAATTCTGTTCTGTGATTTTATTTTCAGCTCAGTCTCTTCTAAATAACTGCACTGTCTGAAGTTAATGGCAGATTTTGCAGATAGCATCTGCTTCTAGCAGTGATAACATTTACTGTTTCCAGTTACTACCAGGGATTGGTGTGCAGAAAGGCTCTTGCTAATACTTGCTGCTGTGCAGACCAAGGTCACTGCTAAATCTTGTGTACCGTGTTGGGGGTGCAGAAAGTAAAAGGCCACACCTGTGGGAATGAGTGGCCAGGACAGATGACCCTTCTAAACTGACCAAGGAGGGATTCCATCCCATATACATCATATTCAGTATAAAGCTGAGGGATCACGAGGGTCAAGCTCTATTCTTCAATGGCTGGCATCTGAGGAGGATTCTGTCTGTTCTGCCTTTGTTCCTGAATCCAGTTCCATAATCCAGCTCTTGAATCTGGTTCCCATCCGCGGCTGAGTCCAGTCTGGGACTTCCCCAGTGCCTGCCTCACAGCATCAGTGGTGACAGTGATGTAATTGCCATCAGGAAAGTTGGGTTTGATACAGGTTTTGTATATATTTGTATATATTTCATTTTATTATTATTCTTTTCATTAAAACTGCTTTAGTTTTCTTTTCCAATCCATAAGACTCTCTCCCTTATTCTTTCTCTTTCTCCTTGAGAAAAGAGAGGGGTTAATAGAGAGCGTGTGTCACTTCTCTAGTGGCTGGCCTTGACAAACAGTTCTGGTGATTCAATGAGAGGAGAACAATGTGGGTCTTTTTTATGTTACAGAGTGTATGAGAAACTTAGATAAATGACCAAAAGAAACATCACACAGAGGACGTACCATCCAATTAATTGACAGAATGACTGGGGCTGGTGACAATGAAGTTGCTGTTGAGTAGAAGTGAGGCAATAGACAGATTTTAAAACTATTAAAAACTTACAACCAAGCAGGATGGTCTTCACAGAAGTCAAATGGCAAACACCATCTATACAATTGAGGTATAGTTTGAATATTACAAAAATCCTTTATTCCTTTTGAATTAGTACATTTTAGTTGAGAGACAAAGTGAAAGGTAATATTGCAGGGAAAGAACAGAGTCAGGGCTGCACTACCTCTTCCATGGGACAGTATTTTCCTCCCTACAAAAAAAAACCCCAAACTAGATCTTGATTCTGCTATGTAAAGGTCAAGCAGTTTTACCAAGGATTCTCAGCCTTCAGAATTACCCTAAATGTGTGTAACAGGGATGCTTTCTGTCCCTACAGTATTTAATGTGAAAGATTTATCTGTCTTTCTTACTTTTTTATCCTGAACTGATATTAGTATATTATGGATCAAGCAACTAATACAGTGATTTGTGTTATGTCATTAAACATCCCCTTGACACAATTTCCCACTTAGTCAAGTTGTTCTGTCATGCAAGCAGTGGAGAAAATGCTTCACCAGTTTCAGAATCCTAAACCTAAGCAAGCTTATATAGTGATAGCATTTTAAAATACATGTCCTATTCACATGCCATTCATTCTTTTTCAGGTTTATTCTTAAGAGAGATCCTGCATTAAATACACACAAAGCTTGAGCTAGATAACCTTTACGAAGACCAGATTTTGCAGCCCTGTCTGGATGTTTTCTTTGTGGGTATCAAGTCCTCAGATTCACAAGTAATGGGCAGTCTTTCATGACAATATTCATGATTGTTAGATTAAACTCTCAGTAATTTGTCACAATACATGTTTCTCATTTAGATTATTCTCAGAAAATTCTGCAGATGGAGGCTGCAGGATATTTGCAAATATTCTGAGGCCTACAAGGAAGGATTTTTATTGTTTCTGTAAGGTTTCTCCTCTTCATTTTTCAGTCCATTATACGTTTCACTTAATGGTAAAGTGACAGTTGCTGAACCAGGTTTTTAAAATGCATGTCTATCTGTCAGTTCCAATGCGTCTCACAGCAGCATGCATTAACTTATCATGCTTGAAAGTACAAAAAGATTATGCTGCAGTGAAATGTTAACAAGGTCATATCATATACACACTAACTCATTGCACTTTTCTTCCTTTCATTACTCCTGTTAGGTATTATACCATGTCATGCATAAATAATGTTGCTCAGAGAGAAAGTCAGTGTACTTTATATTGCTGGTGCTACTATACTATTGGGACAGGATTAACTTCTGGAGTGAATGTCAGAACATGTCACTTGCTAAATTATTGGTACGTAGCCATCAAAGACAAGTATAGCAGATGAATACGTGTATTTGTGAATAGAAGATCACTTTCTGCCTTGGATTGTGACAGCAGTAACCATATTGAGATAGTTTCCATATAAATGAGTTTTGGCAAATCATTGTGTGGCATCACGCATCTGATTTTACTGGACTTTGTGGAGTACTTTACTGGGTGAAGCATGTGAAAGCTCAGAAGTGCAGCACAAGAGGCAATTTGTGCACCAAGGAAATATTTCACAAGCAGAAAGTCTCAGCTACTGAAAATCCTGACAGAGAGCCAGAGAGAAAAAATTTTCCCTTGATAGGATTTGTAGTGCTATGGTGAGCGTGCCAGTACATCTGCTGAAAGACCTCAGCTCCTCCCTATGTTCCTTTGCTCCCAAGCACCACCAGCAGCAGGCTTGGACCTCCATGGAGCTCCAGGATTTTCAGCCAATATAATTTGGTCTCTCTGATCCCAAGATCTGTCTGTGTGGGCTGTCCAGGCCTGCCGCCTGCTTCACATCCCTTTTTATTCCCTCCAGATGGAAAACTGTGATTTTTAGGCTAGATATTCCTGGCAGGTGTTGTGGCAAAAGGCCTGCTTCGGTCTTTGTCCCTCAAGATAAATTACCACCCACATGCTAATTTCAGATTTAATTGTAAATAAATCTAATATGATCCACGAGCATTTGCTTGAAAGTCTGTCACATAATTTCTTTGCTGGTGTGGTTTTTTTCACATCTACATGTATTTGGCAGCAAATCTCAGTTTGCCCAAGCCTAGGTCAAGCCAAAGTAAAGTTCTTTATAGCAAATGCTTTATTTCCATGGGTAACAAACAGCAACAATGGTCAATTGCAAATGGAGTCATAGAGGTCTGTGTGAGGTGAAGGGGAAGATGTAAATTTTCTTGTTAGCAGAGAACAAAAGCATGTGCTCTATTATTATGGTTGATCTCACAAATGCTTCTGGGTTATTTGAACTTTAATGAATGTTTTTGCATAAATAGACAGTCATTTTAATTTACTCAATAGTTTTGTGAAAGGTGAGAGGAAACCTAATGCAAAAGACAGGTTCATAGCAATGGAAAGATTAACCTGGTTAAGGTAAAGAGTTGCAGGTCATGAAGGTTCGCCATCACAAACGTAGCTGCATCCACTCCTACAGTCCCTGAGAATGCTGCTATCACTCTGCAGCAATCTCTGATAGTACAGACAAGAAAAAATAAAAGTTGACTTCCTGCAATAGAGATGATTCAGTTTCGTGATGTAACTTGTACAGTGTTTGGTGGTCTTTGTAATGAAATTTGACTATACACTCATAACAACATGAGGCTTCAATAAATCTACAAGGTAATTAACATAGAGAAGTATAGATATATAAGGATAGAGTCATTCTTCTCTGTTAGGCCACTAGCAATAGCTAATATTTATAGATCTCAGTTCAAAGAAGAAAAATCTCTGTTTCTGGTTCTTAGAAGGTGGAAACTCTTGGGTTAGAAGAGTGTGGGATAGGTAGCAACTTCTCTGGGTGAGGTGTCCTCCCACAGCATTTGATTTCTTCCTTGAGATCATAAGGGAAATCTATTTTAAACTCAGGATTTCTATTTCATTGTAAATCCCACATATCAAATTAAGTTTTGTTCCAATATAGCAGGAAAAGTAGAAAATCTTGACACAAAGGTCATTCTGAAAAAATGTATTGCTTTGGGGAAAGTTATCTGTTTTTCTAAAATAAAATAGAGAAGCAACTTCCCAGTTCTCTAATGGAGCCTTTTGGAAGATGGCATAAGCCAGAGAGCAAGCAATGAAGTAGGTATTTCAGCAAAGACCCTCAGCTCAGGACAAACTGACTATCATTTCATTTTGGTGAGAGCTCAGAAGAGAAATGTCTACACTTTTCCTGCTTACACTAATTTTCCTCATTGATGTGAATCAGAGTCACGATGGGCTTGATCAGGAGCTGCGGTTTTTGAGGACTTCTCGTGTCTCATGAGCAGCCTTATAGAGAGACTGTGGTAGGAGCAAAGCTCTGTCAGATCAGGAGTACCTGGGATGAGGGATTTCACATGATGAAGCTAAGCCACATATTGAAGTTTGTTCTTCAAGTAAACCATGACATAATTTGGTAAGAAGCCTAGTAAATTTCTGATGTACCTTGGACTTCATTTTACTGCAAATTCTTCTCAACTGACTACTTCCCGCAAAGCTCTTCAGCTTACTTGGAGCTATTACTTTCAGATCAAAAATGTTTAATCAGAAAATTCCAGATCAGCTCTACCACTGAGTCTGTTTGGATTGTGTTACTTATAGGCTGTGTCAATAAAAGCAGACTATTTAATTTCACTTTAGTTTATAGTTTCTAGCACGGCTGTTCGAAAAATAAAACTTCTGTCTCCAGTACAATTCCAGTTTCAACATTTGTTTCATCTTGGAACAGAATATTGAACACACTGGGGGGTTTTGTTTGTTTGTTGTTTGTTTGTTTTTCATTTATGTCATCAAGATATCAGAAATGGGCTTGAATTTTCCTGTGAAATTGTTTGGATTTTGACAAAAACTCCTCTGGAAATTGTCACAGGGTATTTTTTTTTCTTGTTTCTAATTTAGTTGGTTTCTGATCCTCAGAGACTACTAAAATGAATCCATGCCTTTGAATCAGGAGAGGTTATTATTCCAGTTAATAATCTATGAATAATGGAAGTTAAATAATTACGAATTTGTGCCCTATATCATCCACTCCTTTCCACCTCAGCTCTTCAAATTTCCAGCTTAACTTCTCTTATGGAGCAGTCATGGTGATCCCACATTTTT
>WTSP01013702.1:86721-100410 GCA_025331215.1 Actenoides lindsayi | reverse complement strand
TTTTTTGGATGGGCAAGAGCACAGCTGGGTCCTTCAAAACAAGGTCAACAACAGGAGGAGGAGACATATGAACCTGAAACTTCCCAGGACTCACTGCATCCATCATAAGTGACCTGCTTTAAGGGTTCCACAGGGAGAACACGTGGCAATTGGACTCATCAAAAATAATGTTGGCAGATGCAGACATGTACCATCACCAAAATGTGCTGATCAAGAATTAAAATCTGTTCTGTGCACTGTCACTCAGTTGCTGTTGCTTCATTAAGTTTTTGCTTGTATGTGATTTGCCACTTCATGCCAGTTTTAAACCACAGGCCATAACTCCCCCATTCTGTAGACTGTCATTTTACTTGAGAAATTAAAGACTAACAATGCTTGTCATTTCTGTATTATGACTAATGCCTTTGGACTTGGACTTTACAAAACCTCAGCCAAAGTATACTGATTTCTGTAGTCTCAACAGTGAAGAGGATTATTAGCAGAAAGCAAAATTTCAGCTCTTTTATGGGGAGGAATTCAGTACATAGTCTGATATATTTATGACTTCAAGAAAGCAACAAAACTGGGGAAGGTTTATTTTTCATGGTGAAGGTGATGTTTGATTGCTGTTGAATACTTTTCATGTATTTTTAATCAGTAAAATTCAATATTCACTGAAGGATCAAAGCACAACAGGCCAAATATTACTCTCAGAGGTATAAGATTGGCTCATACTTTTCTGGGATTGTCTGAAATATGAGACACAGACTTTTGCACTGGGAACTTTGTAACCTGGTGAAAGCAAGGAGCTACAGCTCCACTCGGAAATGATACCCCTGTGTCTGCTCTCGCCATGCCAGCGGTGCCTCTGGGGGTCACATGCAGCTCCCAAAGAGGCAGGAGGCAGGCAGAAGAAAGGAATGGATCTTAAACCCATCTTTCTTGGGTATTTAGTTGCTTAGTGCCACCCCAGGTCCATAACCCCTCATGCTTGCTCCTCTCAGCTTCTGCAGGAGCAGGTCTTCCTCATTCTCACACTTTCCACTCCCTCTCACCTCCTGTCTTTTTATCTGACAGCTTCACTTTTATCAATAAAATCCCACAGTACAATCCTAATGGTACCAAGCACTGGAGTGTCTTACCCCCAACCAAGCACTGTCAGGGGCATCAACTGAGCCTGCCTGGTCCTGCCATGCCCAGCAGGGGACCTGTGCCATGGCAGATGCTCACAGATCCAATGCATTGTTGACCTTTACATACTTGGCACATCCACCCCGCAGGGGTTGCAGGAATTTCTGTTTGCAGGGCTAGACATCACTTTTCCTACAAGGTGAAGCCAGTTTGTGCATGAGGCCCTGCATTTGCTGTGTGTGCTGCACAGACACAGTGGCCATTTGTAAATCCATCTGGATTGTTGCCGTATTAGCCCGGTGATACCTAACTGTTAAAGAGAGCAAAGCTTGACATCGAAGTAGAACAACTGGGGCATTCATCTGAGAAAAAAAGGACATGAATGCCAGTTCTCCATCTTCCAATGCATACTTAAATGTATTTTAGCTCCATTACAATAATTTTTTGGAATGTGGCTGACTCTAGATTTTCCTCTCCACAGTAAGCACAAAAGTATAGAGTCATTGCGAGAATCACTTCCTTTCTAGGTCAAAATAATTTTTAATTTCTTGATGTACAGTGGAGTAGCAAGAGCCATTTTCAACACATTTATCCCAGAATAACATGGTGGCCAAGCCACTTGCTTGTGCATATCCCTTCAGGTAGAAAAGGAAATTGAACATGTTTTCTCACATTCTAGGTCAGTGTGCTAAACCTATGACTATGAACAGAAAGCAGGTATCCTCATCATGGTTAGGGAAAGAATAAATTTCTTGCCTAGAAGCTGGAGAGAGTAAGGATGTAAGTACACAGGTTTTGCCTCTGTAGTCTCCTTTTGGACAGTGAGTGTTTTACTCTCTTTCATTAATTGCATTGTGAGACACCCATTGGTGTCCCCATGTCATACAGACAGTGAATGCACTCAGTTCAGAGCTTCAAGTCCCAGTGCCAGGGAGGTGCTAACAATACATTCAAAAGTTTTGTTGCATCTATGTCCTCTCAATGATGCTCTTCACTGAGTTGAGTTGGGTAAGCAAGTACAGAATCTACTTTTCACCTGCAAATTTGAGGTCTACTCAAAGCCGTGATCTGAAATATCCAAAGCTCCAACTTGAAGTGGGCAACCAGTGTTGGTTGTGTGGTCGGTGACAGGCTGCTCTCTGCCAGCAGTAGCAGCAGTGAGGCAGGAGCTGAGCAGCAGGGAAGCATGCATCCTGCAACAGTAGCCCCAAGGCTAACCTTGCAGACAATGCTTGGGAGTGATATGTGAATAATGGAGCATGGAGACAAAACTAGTCCAAATGTTGAGCAAACATCTGGCATGGGTGTTTTCAAATCATCATCTGTACTTCATTCTGCTTGCCAACACACATCATTAACTTTTAATGTAAAGACCAAACAAATGTGTTTGTCAGCAGGATAACTATCCTCCATACATTTTTTTCCATCTCTGGACATGTTAATTATGGTTTCCCCTAAAATAGTTCATTAGCATTAGGATTCCAAGCAAATATTTCTGTAACTTAAAGAAGCTCATGAGGACAGTTTGATTTTTTTTCCCAAGGTTTCAAACGTTCTGTGTTTGTTACACCTAAATATTTATGTGTGCCCTGCTGCACTGTCACCATTCCCAAATGTTCCCAAGGTGTTACTCTACACCGCCCCTCTTCCTCTGTTTCACAATAAGCTTACTATTCTGGATCTCTGTGCAAAACAGCTGGCAAAATCCGTCTCCCAGATGAGGACAATATTTATTGTATTTGGAATAAAAATTTTTGAGAGGCCAGGAGGACATTCAGAAAATTGCAGTAATGTGAGGACTTACTCAAATCAGATTATTTCATCATGGATACCAGAAATGGATTTTTCCAACCTCTGTCTTATTGTGAGTTCACCAGCAGAACCATGAGTGTACAAACACACTTCCAGGAGATATGAGACTTCAGCCATTATCAGCTGAGATCAGAAGAAACTTTTGAATATTGGTTTTTCTGAGGACAAGACATGGGGATTAGGGAGTTAATTTTGCCTAGGGGATCACATACACGTCCTGTTCTAGAAAGTGTACAAAATGTATACACAAGCACCAAAAAAGTGGAATGGAAATTAAACAACCAAATAAATTTTTGTGTCTGGAGCTAGAGTGACTCTGAAAACACCTCATGCGAGCTAAGTGGGCCATAGCTCTTCTCCAAGACAGCTAGCACCCTTCAGAGCAAGCAATATGTGCAATTCTAAAGTATCATTAAGTAGCCAATACCCACAATGAAGCTTTTATTTCTGATTCTGACTAGTTCTGCAAGTCTGCAATGAGGGAATAGTTATAAGGAAATACATATTTTTGAAAACTATCATTACAGAATAGTAAACTAGAGTTCCAATATCAAATGAAAGATTTTCTCCAACATAGAAAAGCATATTAAAAAGATTAACATAGGTGTATACAAAAGTGAAAAGAAAAAAATGTTACTTTCCAGTCCTTCGTAGTCTCTGAATGAATCAAATCATGCTTAATAAATTCCAGAAATACAGAGCAATTTTAACACATTCAAGGGTTAAAAACCCCTTTTTGCTTAGGGTGGGCCTCTAACATAGTAAAGAAATTCTTCTTGTACTTGGACTCCAAGAAGCTATGAAATATTTAAACACAAAAATCTATTTCCCCAGTTACATGGCAACACTGCAGCTTTAAATATTAAAAACAATAGCACTCTAGTATTATAAGCAAGTACAAGAGTTCATTGGCACCAGAGACCTCTCATCTTCTCTTGCTGGAGTGGTAGAAAAGATATTTTATTATAAAAACAAAGAGAGACTACTGAGGTATGCACACTCCTCAGATTCCTTCCTATCAGAGTATGGAGAAAAGGAATATCTTGGTGGTTTGTCTATCTAGGTATTTATATAGCACCATTCTCAAGAGTATCTGGATTCATGGAGTGAGTAATGCAAGAGGGACCATTTGTTTGTTATGGGAATAAGGTACATAATGTGAGATAGACAGGAAAGATCCCCCGTGAGTGTGTATCACTGTAGCTTGACTAAATAGCAGCAATGATAATTTTCTGAAACGTAGAAAAAAGGCAGAAAATATATGCCAAAAGTTCTTTGTTCTCGGGTCAAAAAATGACAAAAATATGCAAAGAGCTGAGAGTAATAACTGGGGAGAAATTAATCCATGCAACTGTGATGATATGTCCTGTTCATAAGATCATCTCTCTATCCCCAGTCAGGTGTGTCACATATTGTGATGAATCTATTTGGAGTCCAAAGGCCAGAATTAAATATCTTAAGATACGTTTGTTACTGAGTTTAAGTAGAGAACCTTCAGAGGCAAGTGCAGCAGCACAGCTGTTACTATATGACTCCTGGCTTTCCATTTCATCTAAAGTCTAACTCAAATTCTAGTGTTATATTGCCTACTTGTTGGGTTTTGTGGTCTGTGCAGGAGGTTTCGCAGTAATGTATTCCCTGCACCAGTTTCAATCTTCTGCCCATCACAGTTCTCATGCTTTTCCTCTTCCATGTCTCTCCTTCCTTCATTCCCTTTACGCTAGAAGCTTCTCCTAACTGTTTTCTCCTACACTTCCCTTCAGTCTCCCCTCACAGCCTGCACCATAAGAGATCCCTTAAACAAATCAGTGGCACAAATGAAGAAAAATGCCATAAAGCACAGGATTGCCCTGCAATAGGACTATGCAAACCCTGCAGTTTTGCTCAGCACTTTTGCTCCCTGGACATGCTTGTTGCCATATTGGTGACTTAGTGACAGAAATGCAGTTTTCCTGCGCTTGGTTTGTGTTAGCTCTGCAGAGCAGCACAGCTGAGAGAGGTGGCTTCACTCCTTTTGTATGTTGCCAGCAGACTAGTTTTTGTACTTTTGTGCACAGATGCTGGGACTGAGTGGAGATTGGGCTAGCTGAGGGGCTCACTGCACCAATGTCCTGTTAAGTAGGACTGGCCCATAAGGTGGTCAGCCATGGAGGGAGGTTATCAGGAGAAAGAAATAATGCAGTTCGAAAGTACAAATCCAGTACTGATGCCTGACGTTCCTTTGCTTACATCTTATTACTATGACTGACCTGAAAGAGAGTAAAGTTGACCCTCTTATTAGATCTGTCTCCATGAGCGAGTGCGGGCAGATGCAAGCTACTCTGCCTGAGGCCCAGAAAGAGCATTGGCTCCGGATTCATAAAGTTAGAAAAGTCCAGCATTGTGCCCTAGTTAATTGTATATTTGTGCAGTTTCTGGGCCAGAGCAAGTTCCCCTTTGCCCAGCTCTGCAGGCAGGAGGAGGTTATGCCCATCTGCCTGCCCCTGTGCATCCCAAAAGAGTTTGAATGCCCAGCATGAGGAAGGGAGTAGCAAGAGCGTGAGAAGATCCTGCCGTGTTCCCTTCACCTGTGCAAAACCACAGGCGCTCCCAGCACTGCTGCAGAGCTCTTCCTATTGCTGTGATCTCCATGTGTCAAGTTACAGCAGCTCCCAACACCAGTCCTCTGTAACAGGGTCCAGGAATACCTATTAGTGCTTAAGGATGCTTAAGGCTTTTCATTCTAACACTTAAGATAAAAGGTGCTATCTAGTGTAAATGCAAAGTCTAACCTGTGAAATCAGCAAAAAGTTTCCAGTGCTTGAGAAAAAATAAATCAGAAACTGAACTTGACTTATTCCTTCCAGCTTTTCCTGGAACAGATCTCGTTTGTCAATGAAAGCTATGTAATCACCTCACTGCAGCTTCCAGACTTTCCCGGTACAGGAATAAAAGTACAGCATGCACCTAGCTATAATACTGCAAGATATGAGAGCACAGCCAGTTTGGGAATATTGTTAGCTAGGCCTCATTAATAAAATAAGGCTAATGATTTATTCATATCCAGGACAATAAGAGGACAATGTAGAGCAGTTACATTAATGGCAAGTAGATGCTTTGGGGGAAAAATGTGAACACTAATGGAAATTGGTTCTGTCTCTTTCAGTGTTTTGTATAAAACAGCGTGGGTGATTTTTCTGACCAAATCAGTACGTTAGGGACATAGAATTCCCTATTCTACATATTAAGACAGGAACTAGGAAATTATTCAGACTAATATAAGAATATATTATCACTTCAGTGCTTGAGTAACTCTCTCAATCTCATTTCCCCACATGCAATCTTTTATTCTATCTTTTCACCCTAGTTTACCAGAATCCTTGAACTTGCTACTGTAATTATGAATGCAGACATTATTGCTGTGAAAATAACGCTCTGAAAATGGTTTGTGAAGGCACTATTTGAAATGGTTACTATTTAAAGCTGACTTAGCTGTACTTCTGCTGTGGAAAATTATATAACAAGTGCCCTTCCAGAACGGTGCTGTAACTTTTTTAAAGTAGTGGTAGAAATTTTTTTGCAATAGCATGAATTGTCTGCTCAGAAAGAGTGAGCTGTGCTTGTCTCCCTCCCTACTTGCTGGTCTTCAAGTAAAGTCATGGAGTGTCTTTAATCATCTCCATGGTTATTCTGTGTCTAAGTAGTGGGTTTATTTTGTTTGGATTACTGTTGGCAGGATGCGGCTACATCACAGTCCTAACCTGAGGTGAAGTCACTCCAGTTCAGAGCAAGTGCCATGCTCCCTGAGTCCCTTTTCACAGCTGTCCCAGTACCAGCTGAGAGCTACAAGCCCCAGTTTTTTCAGTCATTTTGCTGTACCAGTTGTATTGCAAACAGTTGACCTACATACTCTCTCTAGGGTGAAATTTGGAACAGAAGAGAGACTTGAAAGCTGTGAAGATCGATCCCATGAGCAAGCACTGGTGACCTGAAGGGTGACAGAAAACCATGTGTGCCCTCGCTGCATCAGCAGTTTGAGCTGAAGCACTTTGTTACTGGACTGCAGCACAACCACAAATGTGGCTGGTTGCAGCATATTATGATGAGTAGTATCTCCTCGCTTAACTTTGAACTTCCATCTTTGTTTAATTAAAAAAGAAGAAAATGCAAGGATAAGTAAGATAAACAATGCACTCTAATGACAGTGCTATGTTATATGACCTAGAACTCTCCCATAGTAATCTCACAGATAAAAAAAAGTGGTTATTTTTCCTCCATATATTAATTCTCTGTTACTAATATTTCATCTATATCTGCACTAGTGAATGAAATGGAAAAGGGACAAGCTGCTGAGTCCGAGACTCTGTGACTTAGTGCTGCTTGTGTCCACACACCTGAACTCTTTTCCCTCAAACAGGATGGCGTTTCTTGTTGCACCCACTAGGAATAGTCCTTGGTCCCTCCTACAGCACTAAACTGTAGCCAAACATTGTCTGGAAAGGGATATTTGGCAAGAAAGGTGCTAGTAATTACCCAGTACACAGGGTGGCACGGCAGGCCTCTGATGTGGTCCTTGTTATGCCTAGTTAACTAGCATTCATGTAGTCCTTAACATTTGAAACCTGGGTTCTGTTGTGGAATGATGTTTCAAGGCAACTATGAACTTCTGACTGGCTTCAACTGCCCTAATTCCCAGGACAGCGGGTTCACTTTCAGGCGCTACCTCCTACAGGTGAACAATGCCTGTCAAGATGATGGAACTGTACCCCAAAGGCAGAGGAAACAACTGAGATTTCCCTGCGTTATGACAGCAGACACATTAAACATACTTCTTGGGTGCAACTCTGGAAAGAAACGTATTGCCACAGCTTTCATCTCCACAGCAGGTAACATGTAACCCTCGCAGTGCAAGCTGAACACCCTGTCCCCATGGCAGGGCATGGGCAGGGTGAGAGCCACGAAGGCCAGCAGGTGAAGGGAGAAGCAGCACGGGCAGGGGAGGGTAAGCTACACAGGGATAGCAAACTCTGGATTGTATGTCACATGGCCTGGCTTCTCCAGGCCATTCTGATTTTTCCCCTCTGTGCTTTTTGTCTCCATATTTTCTTATTTCTAATACCATGTTTTTCAGAGCTGGTTGACACACAGGTTTATGACTTAAAAAAATCCTCATAACTTTTCTAAACAAGTTACAGTTCTTGTTTCTTCTCCTTGCCACGTACCTGAAACCATCTTGAAAAACTGCTGAGTAGTAGGTAGTCTAGGGGAAAAAATGGGAGAAAGTGGAGATGCAGTAGCATAACTGTCGGTATCAGGAAAGTCAGATGATTGGGGGGGTCGGGGGGGGGGGAAGAAAAGACTTTCCTCATTTTTAAAAGAAAATATTTTACAGAGAAGAAAGCAGAAGGTCAAATCACATTCTTTGACCAATTCCAGTGCTTTGTACTGGAATAGAAGAACTGTCAAAGTAGCTTAAAAAACCATTGACCTTTCTTTTAAGACTATTATTTCTCTGCTTGGTGTGATGATATCATCCACAAAATTTAGATCTAAAATCTCTATTTCGCAATATTGGTGTGCTCTGTACATTAGGTTTTGGGTTAAACCTATCAATAAGTACTGTTATTGCTCAAGCTATAAAACCAGATTTTTCTTTTATACAAAGGGTCTGCCTCTGATCTCATTTGTGATTTATGTACACATAAATCAGTGATGGATTGAGCCTCAGTTGAACTGGAGAAGTGGGGGAGCTGTGTACAATGCCAGTCAGACAGCAGAAGGAAAAGAAAATATGTTAAATTGCTCTTATGGTTGCCCTGTAAATCTGTCCTGTAAATTATTGCATTAGAGTCCCAGGAAGCTGCAGTGGTCAGAGTCTAGTCTCGAGCCTGTGGTGAGGTCTAGCAAATCATCCTGTAATGCCCAGGATGAGTGAATACAGTATGGGCTTTTGAATTGCCTGTAATTCACCTCCTGGACAAGTTAATATGACTTGTTTTTTAAACCCAGACAGAGCCACAGGCACAAAGATCTGTTTTCTACCCGGTGTTATCTTCTCTTTGTCACAAGGCACAGAAAGAGCCTGCACTACTCTCCTTTCTTGGTGGCTCTTCCTAAAGGGTTTTTGGGCCCCATTTTCTCACTCATGATCTTGCTATCAAAGACATGTAATTTTTATCTAATATTTTGGCAGATCTGCTACTCCAGTGCTTCCCCTGTGCAGTCTGACTGCAATGGATTGAGCGCCGTGTCTCATGCAGGTGCTGTGCATCCTTGTATGTCCTAAGCTGGGGAGATTTATAACTGGTGTATACCTTTCTAGCCTTGATGCCATCTCCTTCAGAATGTTTCTGCTCGTTATTACACCCAGAGAGAAAAATGGATCTTGTTTCTCGATGTTTGTACAGCCTGTGATGATGTTGCTGTTTCAGAATGTTTCTGTGCACGAGTGTTGCGAGTCCTGCTCACCAAATGCTTTCTTCTGCTTTGTCTGTCTTTTCCTACAGATTTCTGGAAAACCTCAGGGAGTCACCAGGCAAGTCTATGTCTTCCCAGCACTCAGCCTTCCATCCATTAGGGTTTATATTGCCTGTGCAGTTCTCCCATATATGTTTGTTTCATAGCGTATTTTCTGCAGACATAAATGAGTACAGAAACCATAAATGGGTTACCCTTAGCAGGTAACCACCGAATTTCAATTTAAAATCAAACAGGGCTCCTCGCTATAACATCTGAAATTTTATACTAGGGCAGAAAAATGAGGCCAAGTATTTTACTTTAGTTTTTATAATGTTCCAGAAATATAAAAGGACTTGGGAGAACTGTCATCAGCAGTCATCTTAGGATGGCTACACTTTGGAAGTGGTGTGAGTTTCAGGGCTTTGTCTTACATCTCTTGTCTACAGTTTTTAAGATGGCTAGAGCCAGTTTTGGATATGAAGAAGTTTATTATAAATAACAGCACTTCAGAAAAGACTCAGTGACTTTAATGCAGCAATTAAATATCCATGTTTTATAAAACACACCCATATCCATAATTATTTTCAACCACAACACTGTTTCTGCAATTTCCTTGGAAAAATGCCCCAGATATTTCATTTTACAACCACTCTGTTAATGTTACTTTTTGGTGATTTTAATGAACTAACTTAATGGCCTTTAGAAACAGTTCTCTTCATCATGTTTTGAAAAATAAATTATATACATGGTGCTTTATGTAAGTTAAATTCAGTAAAGACACATCAACATTTGAACATATTTACAAGGCAAATTATGCAAGATTATTGCAGAGGAAAGCAGAAAGGTAGCAACGTAAGAAATCTGAATGTGAAAGCACCACATTCAAATAAATTGGGCCATTTCAAGATGGTCAAAACTGTACTGTGCACAAGCACACAGGAGAAACGTCTCTCTCTTTCTCTTCCCCCCATCCCACCATGACTTCAAGGCAATGGTATCCAGGGAAGTCAGAACTGAAGCTGCTATTTTAAGTTCAGTGACTGCTCAGTGCCTTACTGTCAGGTGATCAGTCCACCTTATCAGCTAGTTATTTGCAATTACAAACAAATAAGAAGTATTTCTGTATGGAAGACAAAGAAAAGGACAAGTTTTGCTTTACTGCCTTGGACACTTCACATCGCTGTTGGGTGCTCTTGCATCTTATGGAGGACCACAGGGGAGGGTTGTACAGTGTCTGTCTGTCTCGCTGTGCATTAGAGTTGCCCCCTCACTCTTCTGCTATAAGGTGCAAGAATTTTGACCCAAAACTTCAGACTTTTTGGCAGTGCCACAATCTTCTATCTGGATAAACTGATCTAAATACAAAAGCCCATCCCTTGGTTTAAATAGAACTGTCACAGCAAATCAGTTTTATTTACGTCAAATTAAACAAAATTCTGCTTTTTGGCTGAGTGTTAATGACTTACAGCCAAAAGCAAATTCTTACCTCTGAGTTATATAAACCCCCTAAGTAGGCTGTTTATAATACAAATACTAACAGACATGTGGCTTCTATGCAGTGGTGCTTCCAGGTAATGCTAGCAGAAAGATCAGCTAAATATCTCAGCAATGACAAAATGATGCTTGATGGTAGTTAAGAGCCCCTTACAAAGCTCTGTGAGGAGATACCAGACAGAAGGCTAAAGCTAGGAGATATTTATTTTTAGGATCTTGGTTTTTAAGAAGAGCAAAGGAACCAAGAGGGGAAAACAGTGTCAACAGTTCACACAGACTCTCTTTTCATGTTTCGGAGAAGCCTAGCTAGACTGAAACTATAAGTATGATGGGATTTAAGAGTAGACACAATAAAGGCAACTGCAATCTATACCTATAACAAGGAAGGTCACTTCTAGGAGGTTTTGATGTAGTGAAACTTGAAGAATACATTCATTTTTGCCCAAAGGCAGAGGCTGGCATGGCAGCTTGGGGACCACAATGGTAATTGTTCCTAAGAGGAAAAAGAAAACATTCCATAAAGTTCCAAATGCCTTTAAAAGAGAGAGACATTTGAAGGACTCTTCGGTGCTGTTCCAGGTTCAGCAGAAGGAAACCTCTCACACAGGGCTGCTTTCATCTGTAGGTGTTGCTGCAGTCAACACAAATTGCTGGAGAGGGCAATAGGTCAGGGATGGATGGAGGTGTTACTACAACAGCAGACTGAAACTGGAATAAACAGAGCTTAAAACCCCAAAAGTACCATTTTTCTGTAGAATCCTGAGCAGTTTTAAATCCAAAAAGGGGAAAAAAAGGGGAGAAGTGGAAAAGAGGCATTGGGAGGAATTTTTTTCCAGGAGATTGGTCTCTATCAGTTATTTTGTTGCATTGTTGATTAATGTAATTGAAGTATATATAACTGAAATGGAAAATTAAATAAGACTTCTTCGGGGACCCATTAATTTCTTAAGGATAAAGTGTTTGAAGGTTCAAAGGCTTTGTTAAAGCTTATTTTAAATTTAAAATTTCCATTGCCAAGGGATTGATTACCATTCTTGCTTTAGCTTTGTCAAACAATAAGTTGAACCAATTCCTTTCAAAGTTTATGGTGATGTACGTATGACATTCAGTTAATGCTAAAAAGGAGGGGTCTGTCTTCTATACTCAAGGACAGTCATTTCAAAAAGGTCTGCAAATGTTCTTTCAAATGTTTGAAATCTTGGAAACCATAGCACTCGTATTCACTATTACAAGTCACATTATTTTGATGTATCATAAATATTTTTTAATATTTCTTCTCATTGGGAAAATTACATAACATCATACATGTCAATATTTTGGGATCTGTGCAGCACTGGATAATAACATAATTTCAAGCCATTTAATAGAAATTACATCATCCTGAAAAGAGCTCTTGTGGCAGGCTGAGACTCCTGTTTTTCTGCTAAACTCTGTTTTTTTAATGTGACCTCATCACCCTGACTCATTTCTCTCTCCTCTAACTGACATCTAGGTTTGTATGTGTCCTGGAGCAGGAACAGACTTTTCTCTTACAGAGACTAGTACAGTGGGACTCATTTTCAGTTGCAGCTCTGCTACATTCCCATCCTAGCAATAAATAAAGGGATAGTTCAGTTTTCTTATTTCCAGAATGAGTTAGCAAGCAGGATCAATTCATGTGTATGTACACACGCAAAGAGAAACACTTAAGAGACTTAAATGTAGTCAATTAAATAATTATTTTGGGGTTTCAGCATTCTGATCTTTTAAATAAAATGCAGATAGATGCTTTCAAATATTACTTTTTGCTTTGGAATTCCTGCTTTGTAATTTCAGATTAAAGCTAATACCTCATTGCAAAAAAACCCACTTTTCATTTAAAAACAAAACAAAACAAAATTGTCAAAAGCAAGATGATTTGTTATTTCTATTATGGTAGAAACTAAAGACCTAAACCATATTTCCAAGTCAAATCAAAATGATTTATTCAGTATCTTACACCTCACTCAGTAGGACTGCAGTTCACTCTACCATGGAGTCATTTCTAAAACTACAGAGTGCATTAAAAGAGGCTCTTTCAAAATAAAAGTACATTTAGAGCCTTGGTTGCACTTTTTAATCAGAAGAAAATATTGCTGTTTACTCTTCATTTTCTACTCTCCAAATGTTCTAAAATGGAGCTGTTATTAAAGATGATGAGATGCGATTGGTCTGAGCTGGAAAGTGTGTTTCTGCACTCCGATTTTGGACAGATATGTGTTCTGGCTCTCTTATCTGACATGGATGAAATGGATTTTCGAGGCAGGAGAAGATGAGGACAGCAAGGGAGCCAGTGACATAAAATGTTGCCAATTCTCGACATTTTATTATGAGTCTTGAAATGCTTGATATTTTTCTTAAATCCTCATCTGTGGAAAGAAGCTATTAATGGCAGCCTGAGGTCCCATTTTAGGAAAAAAATTGTAGGCTACATGATTGCAATCTCTGGCATGACTCTGGAAACTCAAACCCAGAAGGCAAATAAAAAAAAGCATCACAATATGCCATTGTGAAACAACAAGATTTTAAAGCTCTCTCCTGAATTTAGACAATCAGTTCATGATATCTTTGGTGTCAGTGATCATGGCATCTGTCAAAGCAGCATTATATGCATGGATTGCAGACAGGGAGAAAAGCTGGGACAGAAGCACCTGCCAGGGAGCTGGCGAAGGAGTCCTGAGACACCTAACAGCAGCAGCTCCTCTCATGACTTCCATATATCAACAATGCTTTTATGTTTATTTTTTCCTTTCCTTTCCTTTCCTTTCCTTTCCTTTCCTTTCCTTTCCTTTCCTTTCCTTTCCTTTCCTTTCCTTT
>WTSP01013702.1:0-86621 GCA_025331215.1 Actenoides lindsayi | reverse complement strand
TCCTTTCCTTTCCTTTCCTTTCCTTTCCTTTCCTTTCCCTTTCCCTTTCCCTTTCCCTTTCCCTTTCCCTTTCCCTTCTTTCCCTTCTTTCCCTTTCCCTCTTTCCCTTTCCCTGCCAGAAATGGCAATTTCCCTGGCTAGAAAATGGTTAAGTCACTGCAAGCACAGAGCCTGAGGAAGTCAATGTCCCTGTACATATTCCCTGGGAAGCCTCCCTGTCATTCAGAGGTGGAAGGAAGCAGGATAAGTCTTTTAAGATGCATTAAAAAGGCAAAGTCACTGTTTACAGTCAAAAAAGCTGCTTTTTAAGATTTCATGAGTTCTTTATTTAAAGACAAGTAAACAAATTCAGGTCACCTCTTTATCCCACTTAATTTAGGAAAGCAACTCTTGAAGCAAATATTCCTCCTGTGTTTTTCCTGCTGAAATCATCATCTTGTGCACTGAATCAGGAAAAATGAGAAAGTGGGAAAGGCTGAACTTGGTTCATCTGATATTTTTGATGAATCTATCATGGCAGGGTAACCCACAGGGCTTTCCAATCCCCCAGCACCGCTGCAAGACAGACATCTCACCTGATGATTCTCACAGAAAGCCCCACAGCAGGTTAAAGGGGGAAATTATTCTTTTCACCTACAGAAAAAAATTAAAAACCCCATTACAGGCTGTGTGTTGCACTAAAGTTTTATCCATTTTTTTCCTCAACAATAGCCACGTATCATAAAGTTTGCTGGGATAAATTTTGTCTGGTCTCCAAAGCATAGCCCCCATCTCACTGTCAATGACTGTCTGGATTAATTACTCATCTACCCTGTCAGCCTTCTGTAATGAATATCATTTGTGTGGGTTGCTATGTCCATAGTGACAAAACTACATTATAGAGGAGCACAAATAATACTGCTTTGCCATAGGCAGATTGTGGTGTAAACTCAGGGAATACATACAATGCCAGCATAGCAACAGGCTGGGAGGAAATTTGAGAGGAGGGAACAGAAGGAAATTCTGTTCTTGGAAAGTGTGTTTCACATATAGAGCAAACATACTTCTCTAATTCGTCCTGCATCTTCCAGGTTAACTCTGACGCTAGTGAGGCCACTGATGAAGCAAGTTAACAAGAACACAGGAAAACTGTGTTTTGTATTTGAAATTTCAAGGAAACAAAACCAGTGGACTTTTGGACAGACATGATTTTCTGTTTAAACTCCTCTGCTTACTTTCACAGCAAAATTGAGCTGATGCAGGCTCATATTAATGTTAGCTTGGTGAATCTATGATTTTAGGAGTATGAGCTTGCTTCCGTTTTGCCTCAAACCTCCAAAATAATGCTTGTAAATGTAATACTTGCAGAGTCTGAGCTCAGAGGGCTCCGTTCGGGTGGGAAGAGGTGAGGGGGGGGTCTGTGAGAGCAGAGCAGAAGAGAGACAAGCATGTACAGTGGGGAGAAGCAAGCAGGGTGCAGCTGTAGTGTATAAACATATAGATGCACAGCAGCAGCTATACATGAGCTTACGCTGATGCTTTTCCTTTCCCACTAAACAGCATGTGAGCCTTGTGCCTGTAATTAACAGCTAGAGCCGTGTGATCTCTGGGTATCAGCACCAACAGATCGATGTCTGCTCCAGGTTTGACTATGCCCAGACACAAAGCAGCCACGCAAGGGAGGGATGGGAGGACATCTACAGTCCTTTCATCTTCTTATGCATGCTATGGGGCCAAGTGTATAAACAAGGAAATACGGAAATGAAGGCCATGTTTGCAGTGCAGAGCTGGAGAAAGTGTGACTGTGACAGTGAGCCCGTGCGAAGGAGTTGGGGGTGAGAGAAGTCAGAAGCCTGTGGGGTTGGTGAAAAAGCATCAACTCCTTTCTTACAGCAAAGTACAGGGACACATGGTTAATGAGCATGATGCAATTTGCACTACATAAGTGCAGCTTCACCCTTGAGTTATACAGCCATGTGCTGTCTGTCACAATATAAAGGTCTAAACTATCCCTTTTTATACTATACCCATTCTCATATAAATAATAAAGTACAGTAATAGCAGAACTGAAATATTTATTGTCCCCCTGAATAAAAAAAATATAAAGCTTTCGGAGAAGACTTAAACCCTAAACTGAGTACTCATGCTCACTTCATTTAATAGGTGTTTTCCAGAACCTGAATGTACCTGCATTCAGAGCAACCCATACACTTTCCGGGTAGCTGGAGCTGATAGATGCTGCTGGCTACAGCATGTGGTGAATGAAAACACTCAAAAGCCCTCATCTGTTTTAGTGCTAAGTCTGATTTTAGAGCTCAAATCTCTTCATTTGGCACTGCATACAAAAAGGGACTACTCACAATTATATTCTACTGGCTCAGTGGTAGTAGAAATAATCTCTGGGTGATATCAGTGATAAAGTGACGATGTATTCAACCAGCCCAGCCATATCTGGAAGAAATTATTTGTCTTCTTTTCTTTCCCACAGAATCACACAGAATTGCTCAGGTTGGAAAAGACCTTCAAGATCATCGAGTCCAACCTGAAGATCATCAACTCCAGCCTCTACGCTTACCCAAACTGTGGGAAACCAAGATGCAGGTTGCTTTCTGAGCAGACTTAAATCCATATTGCAACAGATTTTCCACCTTTTTGGTGATGGCCTTCCTTCCTTGTAAAAATTGCACGTTCACTATGTAAAAGAGAGAAGAAATCTATGTTGTAATGATCCCAGACCCAGTGTACCACTTTTAACTGTGCTATTTATGTTAAATACCCATCAAAGCGGAGCTGGAATCTGAGTCTCCAACAACCACGATCTACTTGTGAAGCTCTAGAGGCTTTCTCAAATTTGTGCCTGTATTGTGGCCTGATGTAAATGTATCCCTCCTTGTAGACTATCAAAAGGACAGAAGAATAAGGCAGATTTGGTGGCATAGGTGTTAGGGTTCAAATCACCCTAACAGGAGGAGAACCCAGGTCTTCTGAGACCCAACTAACCACTGAGTGAGTGGATTAGGTGCCCAGCATGGTCACTACTCACATTACTTGCACACCCCACTGTGGCTATAGTCCTTTACTTTAAGGTAGTTCTTACATACTTGTGTTTTATAGGTTTGCTAAAATAGTACCAGCTGTGATATATACCAGTCTAAGCATTTTAATGACTTTTGGCTAAACCTTCATAGCTAATAGTTAAATTGCCAAATGCTCCATAAAACAAATATGCAAACAATTTGCTAGTTAATCATCTATCATAAACGGACGTACACAGCTGCTGAGATATATAATTGCTGTTTCATCAGGGTTGGTACTTTATTTACATAATTCCCTTACTGATTTTAACATAGATTTTTTTCTTCAGAGAAACACAGAGAGCAAAAAATGCTAACATAATGTCTCATTAAATGCAGCATGTTAAAGAGACAGATCTGGTCACAGCTGGTGGATAACAATAGTGATTTTCTTTGATGTATTTTAAAAAATAATTGAAATTTGTATATCTGCATATTTATATATATGCATGTATGTGCAAGCATTGTTATTTACTTATACAAAATATTTGTATGTAGAATAGGTATACAAATGTTTGTTAATATATTCAGATTAAGATACGTTAAAAGTGAAGAAAATCGGTCTTTTATGCAAGTGAGAAAGATAAAACATGAGCAATAAAATATAAATCAGTATTTTTTTCTTTGATTCTGTTCAGTATTTTTGATTAAAGAGAATATCAGCTGCTAATAGAATCCATGCCATACAAATTAATATGTTTTCTGGAAAAGCATATTAAGCGGTTTAGTGGGAGGGTTTTGTTCTTTTTCATTTTGTTTTCCCAAAAAAAATGACAATTAAAAGTGCAATAAGACACCTTACTAGTGTTTTGCATTGAGTGTTAGAAAAAAGGGACTGATAGTTTTCTGATTTTACATCTCCTTTTCTTGTAGAGAGCTGATGAAATTACTTGAAGCCTAGAAAACTTTAACACTAAAATGATATATACTACAATTGTAAAAGTAGCACTAGCAATGTGCATATTTGCAATACCCAGGGCTGCTTTCCTTAAAATGTTCTTTTATTTGAACGGAAGCCCATGCATAGTGACTGGATATTGACAGTATTGGTATCAAAGAAGCAAGGTGTGGAGAGTAAGAAAGCACAGCATGTGGTTTGTAAGCTGTGGGGTTTTTTTGTCTTGCACTGTTTGGTTTGGTTTGTTGTTCTGTTGTTTTTTTTCCCCCTAAATTTGGTTTGTTTGCATTTGCTGTCTTTTCTATGTTCTGTTTTTCTAGATCCGGGTATGAAAGCTGGGAATAGGTTCTAGAGAAGGTTCCTTATTAGGCTGTTATTCTTTCCTTTGGGAATCAGTTGGGCTCTCTCTTTTGTCAGTTGTGCAATAACAAAGCTGCAAAATGTCTGGACTTTCCAAATTTATGGTTGGCTTGACTGAATTTAGCAATGTGGTTTCATCTTTTGTGTGAGTCTAGACTTTGGGGATATTTACAATGAAGGTATTTCCATTCCTCTATTTTGCTTCTTCACTGGCATTTTGTCCTGATTCTTGAAATCCCTCTGCAATAACAAAATATTAAATTAGCTTCAGCACAGTGCTGAAGGAAAAATATTGGAAAGTGTGGTTTATTTTACCAAACAGCAGAGCCAACAGCTATGCTTTTTTTCTTTCCTTACCAAAGTTTTTTGATTTTCATCAGAAAGAGCTGTCTTTCAAATGCTAGGTAAGATCAGCCTGCAGTTCTCAAATGCTCTTTGCCTCTTAGATATAAAACTTAATTTCAGCTGAAGCTTGTTTCTGTACATGTACTAAAACTAGATGATCATCAGTGTTTCACTGGCTTTCAGTCATCATAATATGACCTCAATTCAAAAAGTGATTGAATGGAGGGTACAGGCTTCTGTATTCTGCTCTGGTATTTCCACATACTTAACTTTAACATGCTGATTACATGCCTGTAAGGCCAAACATTTAATGCTACAAAACAATGCCAGAGTTGGCTTGGCTTGACTTTTATGTGTCCTCTTTGAAAATATTTCTTCTGACAGTTTTTAACAATATGATTGTTCTGTTTGTTTTCTACTCATTAGGTCTACAAATGTACTTACTTTCTGCTGCTCCCGTTCCAGGCCCCAGGTACATGTGGTCCTGAAAATCTGGGAGGTTATTTTGCCACCTCTCCTTCAATCTCATGAAAATGTCCTTACAAAAACTTTGGCACCATTTTATATGATCATTAACATTATGGTACCATTTTATATATGCAAAAGGCCAGCTCTTTGACACTTCATGGAAAGCATTTGTCATCCATGGCAACCCTGACACTGAAAATGAGAACTGTAGACTGAAAACATCCTTCAGTGCTTTGTGTGACCCAGGACACATTTTCCATGTCTGGATGAAGGAATCCTTCACAATCCCTTATCCACTCAGTAGCTTTCATGCTCTGAGCAATGCCTGTCCTCTGCTTGGAATGAGTCAGGGTTACCACAGAAAAATGAGCATATAGTCACTTCTTTTGGAGTTCTATTCTCTTAAATAGACACCAGAAGACCAAAGGCAGGTTCATCACACAACCTGAGTCTGGCACTTCCTGTCTTTTTAGCGCTTGACTTTGCAATATTTGTGTTCTTTTAACAGTATAATTTAATTTCTTCCCTTTTTAAAAAAATACAAAACTGAAAGTGTCCAAATTATCGTCCTGACCATTGCAGCAGGGATAAAAACTACAAGGAGTAGATGACTTGAAGAAACTGATGGCAATAGCACTCTGTCTGAGCCATCTCCTGAAAAGATTGACATGCTGGTTTTATCAGTGGTTTTGCAGGTATTTTCTGACAGCAGACTGTTGAGGCTTAGGTCTCAGGTCCTAGGCTGGTAAAAGTGCCTTACAGACTAACTCTTTCCTGTCATCCTTCCTTCCCATTTAGCTATAGCACCTTTTCTGCCATCTCATGCTACTTGTCTTCTGCTTCTGCTTCTCATTAGAGGTACAGCCATCAGCTGGAGTCGTGGGGAGGACTTCTTTATCCAGTATCCTCTCACATGCTGGGGTTTTAAATTGGGAGAGCTAGCACCTGGAGCAGTTTGCACTGCAGAATCTTCCAGTTCCCAACTGAACTAGTCCCTGGGCCCACATGGATGAAACAATGCTTTCCCCTCCCACACCCAAAACCTCTTTCTTGGAACCAGGAAAATTAATTTTGCTGGAGGTTTTTCCTAGAAAATCAGACAGAGCCTGACACCCAGCACGATTTTCTTCAGTGTTTAAAGGTGGTTAAAAAGTTCAAGTTCTAAGCAGCTGCAGGCAAGGTCTTCTGGCATCTCTAACAAAGAATTGGAGAGAGAGAGTTGAGGGCTTGTCTCTCCTGACCTGTCCAAGCTACCAGGTACTGAGGGACTGATTGACTACCAGACTATTACAAAGTCAGTCCTCAATATAAAGCATGCACTCATGGATGTGGACTTACAGGTCTTGCAGACAAAATGTTCTAATTTTTATTTTTCTTCTTAAGGCAATAATTTAATTCCTTTCAGTTTGTAAAGCAGTAATATGGACTTGAACCTTTGAGTCCTATATCTTTTTTTTTTTTTCTTAAGCCAGTGGGTCAAACTCTGTCCTTTAATGCACCCACCAAGTCCCACTAATGTCAGCTTTCCTTCAGAGGATGAAATAATATGATTTACTCCCAGAAAGTAGACCTCAAAGTCAGAGGCTTTTATAAGCATGCTTCTTAGACCAAAGGCTTTAGCAGGTGGATTCTAAGGATTTTATTATGAGGAGCTTGACATGGAGTAGAAACTCTGAGCCATGAGGATGTGCCCTTTCTCTCGGCCAGGATATCATCAGATGTGGTGGATGCTGAGCTACAGATCCTTTGCCTTTGTTTCAGATGATATTGATGGCTGTTCAGCTGCCACCAAACAGGCTGTGAAACAAAAACTTTTCAGCAAATATATTTTACAGTAAATGTTTTTTCTCGAAACTGTGGTTGAGGTATGTAATACTAAGAAAAATATATTCAGGATAAAATAAATTTAAATGCCTATAGGGTTTTTTTATATATCTTTTTGATATATCTTAATGAGGGAAATGACTACCTTATAATCAAAACCATACATTGCTTTGTATTGCATTATTGCACACTCAGCTGTTACCAATGAAAAAAATAAATTAAAAAAGTAATGGTCTACTACCTATTTGTAGAATCTACAGACTTCAAGGTATATTTCTCCTAGTTTATGAGGGCTGATTTTACACTAAATGCTGTTACGTAGCTATTTATTACTGCATGCACTTGTGTTAATAAAAACAACTGCCTTGTATTCTTGAAAAAAGTGAAAAATAGGTTCTAATATTGACCAGTACAATAGTCATCAGGAATTTTAGGAGTCTTAATTGTAGTCAATATTAAAAGATTTCACTTTCTTCTTTCCCAGATCTTTTCTGTTGTTTATTGCAGCATTAGATTTCTACAGGCCAGCACCAAATAACACATTGTGCACTCTTGTAGTAGCTTAGTAAAGGTTAAAATGCTACCAAAAATTCTGTCTGACCTTGTAAAGTATGTATCATACTCTGTCAAGAGTACTTTTTCCGCCTGTTATTGAATATGGTTTTGCAAGTTTTCATGGTGTTTCTTGTGAGAAGTGACTACTGTCTACTGTGTACAGCAAGTGTTGGGCAGTGTAAGCTGGCCTCTCAGCTATTGCAAAGAGACGCAGCTTCATGAGCTCCCTGGAGCAAGGCTGATTCCCTTCAGCAGTGCGTCTTGAACGCAGGTGCAGATCTGGAATGATCTTGTGTCAGGTCATTGTAAATCTTCTGAAAAACAACCAGCTTTGTTTCTCCTTCACTGTGTAGAAAACTCCAGGTGTAGCAGAGAGAAGGAAGAACATTTGCCCTCTTCTGAGGAGAAACATTGTTTGCATTATATGATTTTTGTAAGTAGGTGGTCAGTCCAGGACAACATCTTTGTATGGCAGTTTCATTCTTACTCTGGACAAATCACAGTACTGATCTCAGCTGTTGTGAGGACATGCCTGTCCTGTAGGTGTGTTTAAGTGTGCTAAGTGACATGTCTCACAGTCCTTCTTTCCAAGAGTGTGCAGTGATGTTTGCTGATGACCAGGGAAAGGGTTTTTCTGCAGCTCTTTAAGCTTGAGGTCCCTCTGGATACTCCCCACCATGCCCATGAGCAGAGGAACTACATGGTGCCTCTTCCACTCTCTATCATCCTCTCTGCATATAAAGGAAGTGGAGGTCATGCTGCAATGGCAAACAGAGCAAGACCAAAGCAGTAGCAATGCTGTGCTGTAGCTTGTTCCTGGAGCCGTGCAGATGTCCGAATTTCCTCTGCTTGTGAGAGAGCAGGAGGGTTCAAGGTACCTCATGAAGAAATAAAGGCGTATGAAGTGCCATTGCTAAAGCAACTGCTGAGAAAGGTAATGTTGCGTTGTCAACTGCCTACACAGTATGACGACCTAGACACAGATTTGTGGCCACCAACCACGTTTGCTATCAGGAGCCCTGAAGGAATACTAACCCCATCGTTCACCTTATTTTCATTTCTATCCTGGTCTGATTTCCAGTCTGTCCCCTTCTATAGTGCCCTCTCTCATAGGCTGGACTCTTTCAAAATTACAACTTCAGAGAACTACAGAATCCCTTAACAATAAAAACAGTTATAGAGCCCTGTAAAAGCTGAACGCAATCCTCATTCATTCAGCTCCCCGTGCAATGAGTGCCTTACCTAAGCTTATAGGTTTCAGAGGTACATTACCTACTGTTGTCTAAGAGGACTGGGAGAGTATGTTCTATGCTATTTCATCACAGTGATGTTCTGTGACAGACATTTCACACCTCAACATTTTACTAGGCAGAACACAGATGTTCAGTAGTGAACTCTTTCTGGGGAATATTTCCTAGTACAGGTCTGAGCATGAGTGAAAAAGCTATGGATAGGAAATTGCCACCAAGGCAAGAGGTGTGGGACACTATCAATACTCACAATTCCCAACAGTAATGGAAAAACACAATTAATTTTATGGAAGACATTATACAGATACAGACAGAAATTGCAGTTTAAGGCATGAGAAGCATTGCATGACATTTCTGGCATCAGAACTGGATTGCTTTTTGGTCTGCCATAGAAAGTCACACTTCTCATATCTGATGTGATCTTACAGTTGTAGGCTGTAAGCTGCAGAACTGTGTGCATGTGCATGTCTTCAGAAAGCAGGCACCCCTCAAGAGCTGACCTGCTTCAGATTCCACGTTTTTACCGTTGCTTATATTCTTGTGCTGATAATATTTATGCGAACATAGAAAAAAAAGATGAAGACAGGTTTTGTTAAAATCATAGACCCACAGGGTGAGAAGTGAATTAAAGAAATACTCCATCCTCTCTCTCCATCCCCAAAGCATGGTAAGTGCATGTGCCACCCCTGCTTCTGGAAACTTTGTGATTCATTCTCTGAAAAATTAGCGTTTCATTGTTAATATTATAAAATGCTTTCCATTACTAGGGATGACTTCAGTGCTGATTGTCAGAAAGAGGGCTTTTTGGTGCAGCAGCACTGACTCGTGTTCAGCAGCACAGTCCTTATGATCCACCTGCCATTTATTCTGTGAGCCCCAAAACAGTGCTGCCCTGAGCAAAGTGACCCACACGACATACTCCATAAGCAGCTCATTGATGTCCTCATGCTCTCCCCTGCCACAGCAGTTCTTGCAGCTTTCCATGACATGACTGGTGACAGCTGTGGTATTGGCCTTGCAGGGCAGTCCTGGCCTTCTGCGTTTCAGTATGGGCTGTGCTGTCTTGAGCTGATTCCATGGATCATGGAATGTCATGAGGATTTCTGGCTTTGAGCTCAAACAGGCCAAAGGAAATAAAAGCAAGGGGAGAAAATTCTAGTGCTCTTGAATCAGTCAACTCATCCTATGCCACAGTATGAAAAAGATACTGCATTTACAAGTGGGACAGCAATCCAACGTTTTTCATGGCACCGAAGCTGTCCCTCTTTCCTCTCTTGCTGGTGGCCGTGTGCCTAGGAAAGGCAAGCCTGCTTGTCCCTCCACAGACACACTCAGTTCATTTCTGTCCAGCAGTGTCCCAGCTGATGTTGCAGATGTTTTAATGACTTTAAAAACACCTTCTTTTCTCCTGTTCTTCCTATACTTCCTGGTTAGAGATTGAATCGGAAGTCCTGAAATACTTCCCAAGAGATTTCCAGTAACATATGGATGCCTTTCAAAGACTTCACTGCCAGCAAGAGTCGGATGCAATTTGGGCCAATATCAATGTTTACAGATTCTTGAGTGAGCTGTACTGAATTTGTCAGCCGGAGGTGTCTTATGTTCACAGTAACACCTGTCTATACAAAGCTACTTTTAGCTCTCTCGCAGTCATGACTTCTTATATGTTGTCAATCATCGTGGCACACCTTTCATATTGGAAGGACTGACAGAAAAACTGTCTCTGATCATGTGAAATAGTAACATTTTTAATGGGAAATTAAGGAAACAAAAGGTACAGGTTGTGACTCGCTTAGATGAAAACATCTAAAATGGGTCAGAGCTAAATCTGTGCTAATCACCCTGGGCTCACTTGCTAGTCTAGGGCACAATCCACCTCACGCTAAAGCAGGAGTCAGAAATAGGCCAATTTATTGGGTCCCAGCAGTGCCCCTTTCTCACTGCTGGCTGCCAAGGCAAGGCAGGGTGAATAGCTCAGATGTGCAGTGTGGATTTACACAGCTAGATGAGATGAGTCCTAAAAAAATAAAATTGTCGAAAGCTGTCTTCTGGTAAGGAATATGGTGAGTAAGTACACTGAGAAGCAATTAATAGCAATTATTTGGGGATTTATTTTCTCTCTCACCCACGTCCTTTTTTTCTGTCTTCAGCTCTATAGCTATAAATAGAGATGAGTAGTTGAGAGCCTGAAGCAGTCATTTATCTTATCGGTGTCATCTCACTGAAGTGTACAATTAATTTCTGGTTCAAAAATGCCAATTGATTGTAATTTTCTCATTGTGACTGAACAACTGCAAAACATTTATTAATTATTGCACTGGCACACACAGGCAGTTAGCAATTGTGCAAACTCACCAGATGAATCTTCCAGTTAGTGGCAGAGAGAGAGAGAAATCTTCCTGAAGGGATCAGTCTGAAACATTAGTTCATTTCAGCTCACACATTATGGATTATCTCTTTACTCCTTTCTTTTGCTATTTATGAACTTATTTCCCCATGGGAAACACAAGTCAGGAATCTGATGGTACTGCTGGGCTGGGTTGTGGCATCCTGTGCCTCCTGCTTACCCCTGCAATGTTGGAGCGACCCAGGGCTGGAAGGATGCTGCATGGACAGAGCAAACTCTGCTGAGTATGGGCCAGTGCTGCCCACAGGTCCTGTAGAAGTTTCTTGTGTTGTTTTCACCTAGGAAGGAAGGTCTGGGTGTGTGTGAGACTGAGGAGGTTGCAAATCACCACAGAGCTCCAATAGGTGTGGTAAAAATACTTAACAACGCTGCTTCTCTGTTACAGCCTTTCCTTTCTCAAGTAACTCACTGTGTCAATGCAAATACAAACTGGTTGGAATTGCAATTGTCATTGATCTCTCACTGTTTCTGACACTGCAAATCAAGATTTGGAGGCTCTGTGAGTACTAAACCATCTAATATTTGCTTCCTATCTTGTTGGACTTTTTTTAAAAATCATTTTCCTGGGATAATAGGTAAGGAACAGCACAAAGTGAAGGAGTGTAATCATCTGAATCACTGAATTAAAATTCTTCAGTTATGAAATCTGAGAGTAAGGAATATAATGAATGCAGTAGATAATATTACTCATAACAATAATAAAGATCTAATATTTTCCAAAGGACCAAAGATTCTATTTTCACTTTGCATTTGCTACTCCCACTGAAGGCAGCATAAAGTACAGAACAGGTTTACTAAAAGTGGATAATGCTGAAATAACATGATATCCTTCCCTGACAAGTAATATGTTTGCTTTAGAAAAACAAAATGATTTTTAGCAAAAGAATTGTATTTGAGCTCATTTATCTGATTTTCAAAATGCAGTTGACATTATGTCACATAGAAAACAATTAGTTAAGATGAAGAACATGGAGATAGCAGATGAATTCTGAAATAGATAGTGAGCTGGCTCATAGAGTGATGACAAAGGATCCTACAGCAAGGAAAAGTACTGATGAATAGCTGCCATATGTGCCTCTCAAAGCTTAGTCTCAGGACTGATCTTGATACATATTTTCAGTAATCATTTTGGCACACAAAATAGAAGGGGCTGATGAAAGATACAGAAAGAGAAGAGCTCAAGCCCAGGAAGCAGGAAATGAATGCTGTCATGCAGATAGACCTGAATAAATTCAATCGTACAAATGCAAGGTTGTGTCTGATATAACACAGACTCCTGCTACAGGCTGGCAATGGGAGAGACGGGTTAGTTGATCATCAACATTGGGAAAAAAGAAAATGCACTCAATGTTCCCATATTTGCAATAGAAGTAAGTGCTAATGCCATGTACAAGTGTCTGCTGGGACTTTATACAGAAAATTGCCAACAATTGCAGTCATCTGAAGACAAACTCAAATATGTATGGTCAGAAAAATGAACTAAAAGTACTAAATGTAATAAAACATACTAAATGAATTAATGTACTAAAATGAACAAGAAAATCAGGACCTTGTTACAGAAAAAGAAACAAAAATCTGGAATTACTGAGCTTGTGCTGGAAAGGCTGAGTCACTCTCTGGAATTGTCTTCTAAAGTTACTAACTACATTTCTAGAGTTACTAACATGCTCCTTTTCTATTGCAGCATTTAGGCACCTCCTTCCCCTTCTCTTTGACTGGTGTCCAGTTGATCAACTGCAGTAGGTATCATCTAGACAAGTGGGGTAGTGGGTAGCGTGGCCTGGTGACATGTGAGCAAAATTACTATGCTAAGGTAAGAAGACTGAGGGAAACATAACTTCCAAAAGGCTGTATCAAGGACCTCCTACACCCCATTCCATTAAATATTTCATTACACATATCAGTTATTGGACTGGCTCTTTATCTGGTGAAGTGGCAGCTTTTCAAGTTGATTTTGGAGTTTGCTGTCACTTCTGACACCACTCAGAAGACACCTCCAGTTTTCATGCCGGAGCTCATCCTTGAGGGCCTTTTACATTTTTTTTGGAAATAGAGTCATCCAAATTAGGAAAGCAACAAGACCACAGGGCTGAAGCAAACAATTGCACAGCTCAACAGAGAGTTTCTGTAAGTATTACGCAATTAGTTTGCAATTACTTTATAGAAAATTCAGACAAAATGGAAATTAAGCAAACATTGTGACTTTATTGGCACTTAATTGCTGCATAGGAGTAAAAGCAGTTAGAAAGTATTTAATAAATAAGTTCAACAAAAGTAGAAGAAAAATTAAGAATATGAGCAAACAGAAGGATTCCAGAGACTCTCTAGGCATAAAACCTGACACTATTTTGCACAACTTGTATCAAGTTCTGTTTTTAAGGCAAATGGAAGACTACTGAGAAATATTTTTTACTCACTCTTTCTTTTGTTGTGTCCTTTTATAGTTTCCATGTTATATTTTGTTTCATAATTCAAACAATTCTGTTATTTGTACAAGTATAAAATATAGAGTTTGTGTAATTTAAACAAACCAGACGGCAACCACAGCTCGGTATATACATTTTACATTCTTCTATCTATTTTTAATGGCTGTATCTAAAATAAAAAGATAATAACTACATTAAAAAAAAAATAGCTTCAGAGGTCTATGAATAAAAAGTTGAACTCCCATTTTCTTAGTAAACACAAAATGGAAATTATTTAGGGTTGGCAGGTATTCTATAAGAAAATATATTTTGCAGTCACTAAAGGCAGGAAAATAGCCAGACCCGGAGCAGTAACTGCACTTTCTCAGGTGTTCTGTTCTTCTCTGGCACCATTATGGGAATGACTCATTCCCATAATGGCCTTAGGTGACTGTTGGGTCCAGACAGTGGGGAAATGCCTGTAGAAAACCCCTTTGAAGCAAAGTGCTCATCTCTTTAAAGGTCATTGTTCCTGGCCATGGATGGAGAGCTGTGAGCATTTGAGCATTTGTTCAGCTGGAAGACCCTGAAAGGTCTAGTGAGAGGCATAGCATTGTCTGGCTGTCCAAACTGAGATTAAATGCTACCCATGTAGCATTAGTCAGTCAAAGATTTCAAAACACTTTCCAGTGGTTAGCTAGGTAATTCCCTTCCCCCCTCCTTCACTTTTGCAGAAAAAAAAAACCCTCAAAGAAAACCAAAAAATGGAGGTCCAGAGTTTAACTTACTTGAGCCTGAGTGGTGAAGACAATCATGTTCTCCTGAGTACTAGTCCTCTGTAGACTATTTCCTACTGCTAATCCCATCCCAGTCATAGGTATAATGTGAATGTTGGACAACAACTAAAACAGATTCTGTGCTATTGGTGCTAAGCACCAGTTAAAAGTCTTAAGCCTTGAAATCACAGAGGAATGATTTGTCTTTCTGCCCTCAAACCATAGCATCATAGAATCATTTAGTTTGGAAGAGACCTTTAAATTCATAAAGTCCAACCATAAACCTAACCCTGCCAAGCCCATGATTGACCATTTCCCTGTACAGCCTGTTCCGGTGCTTGATAGGCCTTCCAATGAAGAAATTTTTCCTAATATCTAATCTAAACCTCCCCTGGAACAACTTGAGACTATTTCCTCCTGTCCTATCACCTGAGACTTGGGATAAGAGACCAACACCCACCTCTCTACAACCTCCTTTCAGGTACCTTAAGGAAGCGATAAGATCTCACTTTAGTCTCCTTTTCTTCCAGCTCAGCAAGCCAGTTCCCTCAGCCACTCCTCATAAGATTTGTACCGAGTTTAAATGACTCAAATACACTGTTTTAATTTATTAAATATTTCACTTCCTCTCCAAAAAAGCCCTAAGTATGATGCACAAAAGCAATGAATAAATTATTCAACTCAATCCAGTGACTTTGTGCATTAATACACGAAGCCTCTGACCCCCTACAACATTAATTTTTTAGTGATTAAAGAGATGTTCTGGCATAAATAGGTCAAATGCAGAGCTCTGGAGCTTCCTTCACCATCTGAATCTGAGTTGGTAGTCTTTCTTTCCTTAATTATAAAATTCCAGAAATTGAAGGAAATACAGAGAAACCTGAAATCCTATAAATAACACATAGCAATGCTTGGCTTCTTTGGGGTTTCTCAGGTGTTGTCATGTTCTGAACTGTGCAGCCAGCGTTCTTCATACATTAATAATCAAGAGGAGAGACATTAAAGAAGAGGAAACATGTGAATAATACAAGAGACAAGGGAAAAATAATGAAAGCAAATGTCCTTCACTTGACATTGGACATGATCATTCTGTCCCTGTGCACATAAATTTCTGGCTTCAGGTTTGGTAATAAGGCAGTAAGTTGCTTATAAGTGATACTGAAGACAGATAAAGACACCTTCACTTCCAGGTGGCTGGAGTTCTGTTTTACATAGTACTGCAGAATTAAGCCCTTTAAGATAACAGGCTGAAATTTAAAAGGCCTCTTAGCTTCCCTGAGTTATGTGCGGTCCCTGGCATTTAATTTGTCAGAGGAAATGATTGAGGAAGAAGTCAGGTGAAGAATACAGTTTCTCAGTGCCAGATGTGGTAATTTGAAAATGACATTTCAAAATCACAGCTACTTTTTCTGTGATGTAATTACAACTCTTCACACACAGAGCTCTAACCCTAAACTATCCAACTCAATTTTTAAAATTTAAATGGTTTTGTCTGATGATAATCTAATCTGACTTGAGATGCCTAATAGTTATCCTCAAAAAAAATATAAAAATCACTATAATCAACAGTGTAGTGTGCATCCACAGAAGATCATTCATCTCAACTATTGAATGTTTATTGGAAGAGGGGATGATTATTCTCTTTTATGCTATCTTCACTGACTTTGGAGGTATGGATAATGCCTAGCTTAGATTTATACAGCTGTTAGACCTGCAAGGTCTAATAGAGATAAATTGCATCCCACAGTGGCGAACTGGGAACTCCAAGGGATCAAATCTCATAGACTGTGTGCTAGTCAATGTCCCTGAAACTCATTGCATCTCAATGACTCAACATAACATCTGGTGTATGCCGTACATTTAAATGATGTTTAAAAGCAATAGGCAATGCTTACAGAGAAAGTACAATGTCAACACTAGAATAACAGTTAATGCAGATATTTTTTTGAGAGGGGAAAACAGAAATTTCTCCTGCCTTTCCTCTAATTGAACTTTAAAGAAGCACATACTCCATACCAGATCTGTGTACAGAAAATCTCCCTTTTGGTGGAACTTGGCACATCCTGTTGAATCATGCTTAGTCCTGCTAATGTTCAGCTAGGAGTAGTGATTAAATCTTCTTAGAAAAAGAATAAATCTTTTTAATTATGATAAATCAGTCCAGGAGAAGAATATGAGTGCTGCCAGAGAGAAAGAAGAAGAAAGAAACGCTGAACTATAAAATAAGTATTCTGCTTTATCCCAACATGACCACAGTATTTACTGGGAGTGACCTGCTTGGAAAACTGTGCCACTTTTATTTAGAAATGGGTTTGAACTACAGAATGCAGGTTTTTGGGCACCACTGGTTGGCACAATGCACATCAGGGTTTTGTTTTGACCAACTATAGAAATAGAGTCCAGAGACAAGTATCTATTCGCATGCTAAATGTGGGTTTGTAAGAATAAATGACAGATTACATGTAAGCATTCACCTATACTAATCTGTTAAAAAGCAGTTCATGCCATATTTTTCAGGCATGATTTTGAAGTCCAGCTGAAAATACTATCCTTTCCCCACCTAGCCTTCAATACCATGAACATAACATAAACTACCATTTTTATATTTGGGTGAAGCAATATATCTTTCTCACATTAAAAACCTTACACCGTGACTATGATTTTTGTGTGACATGAAGGAGCTCCATTCTGGCACGGAGTGGGAAAGTGTCAGGACTGTCAAGTGGAGACTATGAAAGGTTCAATATTGCATTTTTAGCTGACTCTTCTGAAATGTTATGTGGATCCTCAAGTGCTGAGCTCCTTGGATTTTGTGATTTTTTTCTTCCTACTCAGCTCAAGCAGAAACTCCAGCAGCCTCCAAAGTTAAATTTGGATTCAAAGGATAATACTTTGTCTTCATTTACACAGAATTGATGGAGTTTTTTATTGACAATTATAGCCTGTGGATAAGCCTTTTTTTTTTTCACTTACAAAAGGGTACATGTAATACCTATTCTGTACATGGTTAAGAGATATTATTGTAGCATTTTGCTTTCTTCTCTAGCTTCATGCCATGACTTGGAAATGTTTATATCCTCCTTTTGTGAGTCATATGCCTCAAAGTCAGAAGAAAAAAACATGACAGTTTGTAAGCTCTCATAATAGTAATCCATGAATAAAATGGCTATGGATTTCCATCCGATATGCTCCCCATTAGCTAGTATTGCATTACAATGTGGAGATATGGATGTTTCCTGAACGAACAATGAAGATCTCTGAATTTTGTGCATAGTGAGCAGACAAAGAAAATAGCTGTTTAATTTTCTGTTACAAGGGAAGCTCAGTGTATCACCCTGTATTTAAAAGCATTTGAGCTTTAGTAAATGCTGAAAACAGATTCCATGCAAAGCATGAACTTGGCAACGAGAGCATTTCTGATTACATGTCTTTGCTTTCATGCTCAGTGCAGTATATCAGTTCTCATTTGTGAGTGCACCAGCTTCCCAAACCTTGGGCTGCATCAGCTAGAATGGCATTATTTCCTTCCTTTTTTCCATGGTGAATGTACTTTGAGGCATGTTCATTATGGTTTTTATTCTTCCTGTAATAGGACTGTGCTGACACTAGTCATTGAATTAATGAGAATAGGTGTCTTTTTGTATTTTCTCTCTCCTGTTCACCCTGTTCTCCCACCCCCTCAATCCCTTTCTTTGAATACATATCTGCTACTTTGCTCATGAATAATGTTCTGGTTTTCAAATCAATTAGTATGTAGCATAAAAAGGGGTTTGTCAGGTGTTGTTACCTGAAGCTCCTCCTCTCACTGAAAACACTTTTATATACTGCTTCTTTGATACATTGTGAAACCTAGTCAATAACTAAAATAAATATAGTATCCCAAGTTGGAATGTATCATATTTTATAAATCACACATGAATGTGATTTCCAGCTATGGGAAATAGGTTTGCAAGGGCATATATGCACCAGTGCCCCAGAAAGGGAGACAAGAGGATGTGTTCATGAAAGTATAATAGCTTAGTTTTCATTCTCTTTTCTCTAAAACAGGGGAGTATCAGAGAACTGCATGGATGTCTGTATTATAAAACATGACAGAGAAAAAAAAAGATATTTCGATTGTATATTTGATTGCTTTTTGAAAACTTCCAGGAGTGGTTAGAAATAGAGGCATCATTAGAATGGGCTGAAGAAATCTGCAAAATGAGATTGTATCTGATGCAGATGATGCCAAAGAGCTAGAGATCATTATATGAACATCTGACTTCTTCAGTGAACCTTCTGTGCTAGAATGATGAGTTGTAAAGAATATGCTCAGAATCCAAAAATAATATCTAAGAGTATATATACTCTAACAGGGGAAAGAAATATCTTGGCATCAGGGAGGTAGAAAAACAGTACTTCTGGATAGGTAACAGCTTGGGTCATAAGAATCAATACCTAGCAGCAACTTACTGGGTTTATAATTTTGTCTGAAAGTTTATTACTTTTCACTTGTTAATACTTAGTATGGAGTGTTTTTTTGTAGAATAGGAATATTTTCTTGTACCTTGAATAAGAGTCAAAAGTAATTTAGAAATACATAGTGTTCATAAAGAATATGATCTTTCCTTAACAATCTCTGCCATCTTGATAAGTTAAAAGGATTTTCTCCACACATTTTTTCACCCTTAATTTTGATTTCTACCAAGCAACTGGCATTTTTTAATCCTTTCAGTTGAGAATTACTGTCTAACTAATATGATTAATACCAATTCTTTTTCAATATAATCATTATACTGGTGATTAGGAAAACAAAACTATTTAATCACAAAATAATTGAGCCTTAAATCATGGAGAGGAGAGAACAGAGAACAGTAAAGTAAATTTCAAGTTAAAAGTAAAAGTTAAGAATAGGCAACAACTTCAGAGGTTGACTTGATGAAGTTATAAGCTGGGTTTGAGTTTTCCCTGAGTTATCCCTACTGAACTGAGTACACCAACTTTTTTTTTAATGGGCTAATATACAAAATATTAGAGGTAATATGCAGAAAGGAACTTGGCCAATGAAGCAGACAGTGACAAAAGCTGGGGTTTGTTATGGCTTTCAACTGCTCTTTTGAAAGTTCAGGTTAATGTAGTGTACACACTGTTTGCAACTACAAGATATTTGCTGTGAAGCTGCTATGAATTTACCCCAGTTTAGAACTGTAGGGTAACCCCAGATTTTCTCCCTGTCAATGTTGCTTCTGAGCCTGTGTAAAATGGAGTGGTGTTGCTCACTCCCTGGGAGCAGGGACTGCACTTGGATCACACCAGGTTGCACCAGGCTCTGTTCTTTGGGTGGCTTTTATTACTTTTTACCAACTATGGAGAAAGACATAGCTCAGGGTTGCATGAAGGAAACCTGTGTCTTTCTTCTGGCCTACCCTGATGCAAAGCATAAGTAGTGGGAATTGCAGAGCCTTGAGTATTCACTACACTGGTGAATAAACACAGCCCTGGGCTCAGGAATGTCACAAATGCACAGTAAATTCACAGAATCACAGAATTTCCTAGATTGGAAAAGACCTTTAAGATCGTTAACCAAACACTGACAAGACCTCAACTAAACCATAGCGCTAAGCACTGCACCTACACAACTCTTAAACAATTCCAGCGATGGGGACTCTGCCACTGCACTGGACAAGCTGTTCCAATTCACTCTTCCCAAGGAATAGTCACTGTCACTTTCTAGTAGCAGCCCTCTTTGTACTGGGATCTTTTCTGGATATGGTCTCTCCTATAAAGAGAATGGTAAAATATGCTCGGTGGTTCTTCAGAACTTGTCCCATTGACAATTTTACTCCTTAAAATCCTCAGCCCTCACAGTATACTTATATTTCCTCTTACTATAAAAGGTTAGATTTCAGATTCACATGGGATTTTCAGATCCCACTTGGATGATGCGAAAGTTAAAATAAGAAATAAATATTGCATTGCTTAGATAAAATTCTTTCAGGTAATTTACACTGTAGATATTAATAGCTGTGATATTAACTCTGTTTACTGTCCAATTACACTGCAATAACAGGCAGGTCTATACCAGAGGACTGAATGCATTGTGCAGAGATCTAATTCACACTATTGACCCTTGTTAATCTTTGAAATTAATCATGTTTTTTGAACTTTTGCTGATTTTATGAGCTATATAAACACAAGAAGATCCAGTTTTTTACTTTAGCTCACTCCTGATTTTTTCCCCAAATTTTGAGTTTTGATTAATTGTAGTTCCTTTTAAAAGATTCATTTTGGGAGATTTCATATGTATTTGTTGGAATAAAGTTGTTTTAAACTATTGTAAAAGCATTTTAGCTGAAATCTCAAGATAGCCTGTTAATCTGTACAAAAAAAAAAACCAAACCCATAAAAATTCCAGAATTTACAGTAATTGCTTACTGGTTCCAAACAAGTGCTGTAGTACATAAGAATACTGTATATTTACTGACATTAAAACCAGACACTCTGAGCATCCTTCAAGGCTGATAACAATTTGTTCAATTTATTTAACTTTTTCCAATGCTAATCTAAGAAACTGTGCTTTATATTTATTTCTAAAATATATAAACAATAGATGTCCCTTCCAGTTTGTGCTGAAATATGTATGAGAGGAAAGGTTGAAATGGAATGGCAGAAGAGCTGATTTACCACGCTCTTTACGGTTGTGGATAGTATGACCGAGTTATATAAATAAATGACTCACTGCAGAAAGGTCTACATTTTATAAGCCAATCCAACAAATTCCAACTGTTCTAGTTAAAATTGATGGCTTTTTTTTAAGGCTGTTCTATCATGTCTAGATGTATTACAGGCAGATCTTCTTATTGATGTTGTTAAACTCAGATAAGTACATTTTGTCTTAATGTCTAATGTCCATAGACATGTATATTTGAAAGTGATGATCCTAATATATGATGTCATGGGTCACGCATAGTGTTCTCTGGATCGTTAAAAACCAGCTAGATCACAATTATCAGTTATTAAATGAGGCAGGTCACAGTGCTTCAGAATAAGCTAATCCTCCTCATTCTAAAGGATTTGAAAGCTACATCATCTGGTATAAACATACATGTGCATATTTAAGCACGCAGTATAGCAGTATACAGAGTGCAGAAACATACACCAACACAAAAGAAGCCTGTGATGGCTGTAAGAAGAGACTGGGTGATCCAAAAGGACTATACTTTGTATTTTCTTATCTGTGTTTGATGTGTTTTGTTTTATTTTCCATGCTCTCCTTTCAGTACAATTATTTTAAAAGTATATTCTTAAATTTGATGTACTGTACTGTAACTGAATAAAAAATAAACTGCATTTCTCCATTGCATGAATAATGATCTACTGCTGTGCAGTAATATAAAATTAACATAAAACTAGACTTAGCTAATTGTTCAGTTATTATCCAAAAAGGAGATAAGTAGTATGTAGTATAACATAACTAAGAATTAGTACTTTTCTATGTCCTGTTTTGCCCTCAAGGATTAACCTCATTTTTCCTGGCTGAATGTAGAAGAAAGAGACACAGATACTTACGACATCCCACACAAGGGGTGTAGCAAAGACAAGGAAGTAGCTTGAATGGACATCAGTGCTCAGATCCCAAGAGATGAAGACATTTTTAAAAAGCTTTCTGTTAATTGTAATGTCTAAAGAATGCATAAGGATCAAAGTTACTGCCAATAATGGCACATACCTCAGAGAATCCTCAATTCTCCTCTAGAATCTTGTGCTCTGTAGTTCCTGGAACTCAATTGCTTCGGGTTAATTGGAAGTTCAAGGACAAATGTTTTGAAAAAATGAGATCTCAAAATAAAATTTAGGTAACAGGTTCAAAAGCAGTTACACTGTGGATGGTTGTAATTAAAGACCCACTCCTTCTTTTGAGCCCTGAAATTAAACAAATGAAAAATCATTCTGCTTCATAACTTAGTGGCTAAATCCTTGGTGCTACCACTGCACTGTAGAGGTGATATTAGGTATTTTCATCTTCATGAAGATGTGGTTACATGTGCAGTTCTGAGTCCTAAAAAATGGTGGGTTCTAGGAAACAGTCTGTGTTCATTGCATGTCCAGTTAAAGGGGGTTTCATAGGGATTGTTTTAAAATATGTTGTGGGGCATATTTTGTCTTGAATTCTAACAGTTAATGCTCAATGATACATGCCTACCTGGATGTTATCCAGCAGAAGCAATAAGAGGATGAATACTCTGATTTGACCAGGAAAATCTATGCCCAAAGTGCTACTTGTTTTATGGACATAAGCAGAGAAATCGTTACTTTTCTGCATCTACTGAGCAATGCTTCTGATAAAAAGTGCTAACTGTACTATTTCTATCTGCTCAGAGTGAAATGTGAAATATTTGCTGAAGATGTTGAGTCAACAAAACTCATAGAATCCAAAATATATTGCCATATGTGTGTTTTTCTCCTGAAATGTTAAGAGGTGAAAAGCTAGTACTTTTATACAGCATGCCATTCAGTCATATGAGCAGTTACTTGCTTAAAGCAAATGACGTCTAGATACCGAAGAAAGATAAAGTTAAAAGTCAATTCATTAAAAATGTTTTTCTCCTCAATGAATGATTTGGGTTTTGAAGTAAGTTGAACATAAAGAATAGGAAGGAAGAAGAAAAATGTGAAATTTTATCATACCATTTTAAGTTTGATTATGTCACAGAGAAAGTAAATGGCAATAGTGTATAAAGGAATCTAATCCATAAAGGAAGAGAAAAAGGTTAAAGAAGTCAATAGTAATTAAATGGTGACTGAAGCTGAAAGAAAATTGATCTGTGTTAGCTGAAGGCCATTCTTGCCTTTTGGGATGTTATGCATCAGTGAAGAGGGGAAAGAAAGGTTGTTCTTGTTTTGATATGGAAATATATGTCACATCTTCTTAGCTTATGGTGCTGTGACTCAAGACTGCACTGAGTTTCTGGTACACTGATTCTAGTGTCCTACGCATGCTTGTGGGTATTGAGTAAAGATAAGATGCTCTAACAAAGCTTGGCAAGGTCAAAAGGCATGGGAGCTTCAGCGGTTTCCATGCTGTTTTGTCTTGGGGAAAAAAAAGAAAAGCAGCCTAAAGCAAATGAATCTAAATAGGGCTAGCACTGACACATCCATGTAAAAGATGTGCAATATTGTGATTTGAGGATGCAGTGATCCACCCACCACATACTCAAATTCTGGATGTTTGGCCAGCTCTTCCAGAGGGATACTTGAATGTACTGGCATGAATTGATATGAAAGGAACATATATTGACACTGAAACACATAGAATAATAGCATCATAGACTGTTTTGTGTTGGAAGGAATTCTTAAAGGTCATCTGGTCCAAGCACCCTGCAGTGAGCAGGGACATCTTTAACTAGATCAGGTTGCTCAGACACCTATACAACCTGACCTTGAATGTTTCCAGGGATGGAGTAGCTACCACCTCTCTGGGCAACCAGTTCCAGTGTTTCACCACCCTCACTGTAAAGAATTTCCTCCTTATATCTAGTTTAAACTCTTTTAGTTTAAAACTATTAACCATTATCCTATCACAAAAAAAAAAAAAAGAAAGAAAAAGAAAAAAAGTCCCAATAAAAAGATTGTCCCTGTCTTTATTATAGGACCCCTTTAAGTACTGAAAGGCCCCAATAAGGTCTCCCCAGAGCCTTCTCTTCTCCAGCCTGAACAACCCCAATGCTCTGAACCTTTCTTTATAGCAGAGGTGTTTCATCCTTCTGATCATTTTTGTGACTCTCCTCTGGACCTGCTCTAACAGGCTCCTGTCTTTCTTGTGCTGAGGACTCCAGAGCTGGACACAGTACTCCAAGTGGGGTCTCACTGGAATGGAGTATACAGGGAGAATCATCTCCCTTGTCCTGCTGGCCATGCTTCTTACAATGCAGCCCAAGATATGGTTGACTTTGTGAGCTGAGAGTGCATGTTGCCAGCTTACAATCAGCTTTTCATTCACCAGTACCTCCAAGTTCTCTGCAGGATTGCTCAAAATCCCTTCATCCCTCAGCCTGTATTGTTACTGGCCATAGCACCAACCCAGGTGCAGGACCTTGCATTTGGCCTTGTTTAATGTCATGAGGTTCACACAGGTCCACTTCTCTAGCTTGTCCAGGTCCCTCTGAATGCCATCCCATCCTTCAGGTCTGTCAACTGCACCACTGAGCTTCATGTCATCTGCAAACTTGCTGAGGGTGCACTTGATCCCACTGTCTATGTCATTGACAAATATATTAGAGAGCACTGGTCCCAGTACAGATCCCCGAGGCATGTCACTTGTCACTGATCTCCATCTGGATATGGAGCCACTGAAGTTTTAAAAACTTTAAAACATTTTAGAGAACATTGTAAAAAGTCAACAGCACTGACAAGTACTTTAAGTTTTGGTTAAGTGCTTCAGAGGCTGCATTTAATAAAGTTCTACCAGGGTATGAAGAAATGAAGCTAAATCTGTGTCTCTGCTCAAGCTAAATATTGTCAATAACAAAAGCAACATATAGTGCCACTCTAAACAGTAATGTCCAGGTCAGGGGCAAATTCACTTACTAGAAGTCTTATTCTTGCAATAATTGTTGCTGCTTCCAGGCACCAGAGCCTTTTAAGATGGAATATAGTCCCTCTTGTGAGATGCTGAGCACAGGCTGTATCTAGAACCTGTTGTGAAATGCAGAGCCTGCAAGCAAGGCTCAGCACTGTGCAGGAGAAGACCTTGTGGTAGATTGCTTGTGGCAGAAGGAATATTAAACCATGGCAATGAGTTATAAACACAGCAATATTTACTGGTTAGAGACCAAATATTTTAGTGATTGCTTTGTCACAATCTCTGTTGACATCACTGGAAGTACTGAGTGTGTAATGAACTGGTACAGCATACTTTGGATATAGCTATGTAGATTTGTGAAATAAGTAGATTAAAATGAGAAAAGCAAATTTGCATTACTTAAACAATAACAGACAGCTACTAAATGTTCTGAGCTACAGATTTTATGAGCTTTTTGTCACTAGAGAGAGCTGTAGATACACACTATTACTAATATTTATGTTAAAAAATATATGTATTCCTCCCTCAGTGAAGAATTAGCACAAATAACAAATAAATCATAACAGTCTTTTCTCTCATAAACCACTATTGGGAATCTTTCCCTCTGCAGTGAGTGTGGCACTAGCTGCCTGCCATTGACTTGTTCCAGCTTGTCATGCATAACAAGGATGAGAATCATTTGAGAGGGCCACTTCAAAAGGTAACTCAGAAAGGAAAGTCAATTTATTATTGCATCCTCTTAATAATATTGCATCCTATCTACCCAGCCACTTCCTCATGCAGCTCTTTTTTGCACTGCAGATCACTTTTTGATCACTCAAGTTTTCCCTCTAGCTTCAGCAAATTCTCCTCTGCACACCTTCGTGTTGTAAAGGCCTCAAGCCCAATTTCTAACCAGTTTTTTTAAGACACACAGTCTGTTTTCCTTGCGCCAGTTCAGATTGAAGCCAGAGTATTCCAGGACCTATTGTTAAAAGGACATTCACCATCTTTTTTTCTTCCTATGGGAAAGAAAGAATAGATAAGCTATGAAGTCAAATTAGGATAAATTCAACACTAAATTCTCACATATAGAGATTAAAGCCACAGGAACTTTTTATATGGAAATTCACTATATGTAGGGCTACTAGGAGCTGAAACTTTCAGTGCTTAAATTTTAGGCATCCTAGAACTTCAGGCACCCATTTATGTTCAGGGTATAGTAGAGAACTGTGTAAGTGGAAACTGTCTAGTGTGCTGATGCCTTTGGTGGAGATAGGGTCATGCTTAGTGGCAGCAGCTCAGTGTGGTGTGGAGATGACGGGGGCTCTGTGTAGCTCTAACACAGGAGGTCCTTGGCCATTTTGCTTACACACCCCATGGAGCAGCTTGCTTATTCCCTGCACGTCAGCCATCATTGTAACTCTTCATGATCTTGCTCTTAGCTTATATCAATGTGCAGTGTGATTTTTCTTTGTGGTTTAAAATAGCTCACATTTGCTATGCACAGGTGGGTTATGGCTGTACAGAGCGTACAAATGATCCATAGCTCCTCTGACACCAGGGTTTCAATTCACCTGCCTAAATGCAATCACCTACTGTGCCAGCAGGTACAGCTGAGCTTGTCACTGCAGGCTCACTGTATAGTCCATGGGGTGTACTGCAGACCTCTAAAGTGGGTCAGATGAATCATTCCTCAGAAACTCACTTCTCTTTCTGCTGAGGACAAAAGGAACTGAGGATGACTAACTCAGATGTAAACATCTACATTGCAAATGTTTAAGCTTAGGTGACATAAAACCTGAAAATAAAGGTGAGTTAAAATGGTAAGCAGCAATTCAGTGAGAGTTTTGAGCATCTCAGTAACATACAAACATTGGATTTAGGTGCTGAAGTAGCAGTGAGTCATATAAATCTCTTTGTTGATTCAACCCTTTGGCCCAAAATGAAAGACACCTACATAAGAGACTGTGCTTTTGAGTGAGAGGTCCAGTTTCCCCCTCAGTATCTCTGAGGAGCCTGACAAAACTCAGGATGCAGTGCACCAAAGCTGGGTAGATGTTGCAGCACAGCCTTGGATCCTGGACAATCTTCTGCAGACCAGCATTTAAAACTTTCTGTCAGAGGACTCAGGCTTAGCCTCTATCTCCCTAAGGATGGGGTCTGGGTAAAAGATCATTTTAGCATACCTTTCTGATGCTGACTCCACACAACTCAGTTTCAAGCTGGGAGACCGTGGCTGAGTTCTCACTGTGATCTCAGTGAGTTTAAATCCGTACCTCCCAAGGTGTTCCCTAAAGACCAACCTACAGGGTCTTTTGGACTGAGGAAAAAGCAAAAACACATTCCTTTTTGCTGAAGTTCTACTTTACGTTGATTCTTAGAGCTTTAAGGAGATTCAGTGTGGCTCTGCAGATTAAGAACATTCATTGCATAAGGGTGACAGCTGAGTCCTGCCGCTGTGCTAAAAATTGATATGTATGTTACTGAGTGGTCATTACACGTGTAACTAAAAAAGTCACAGGTGATGAGACCTAATACAAGACTTCCCCTTCAAAATAAATGTTCTGCCATCTAGGTAATTCTTTCCAAATGTGGTGATAAAAGTAACATCTTCAACAAAAAGGGAGGAAAGGGGTGTTGCCCCAAAATAGTCTATCTTCCTGTGGATTAGGTTATGGATATAGGTCTGAATTATCTTAAGAAAAGGAAGGAATGGAGACCAGGCCTCCCACGTCCCAATTTTAACTGCTTTGCAAATATCTGAAAGGGAGGAAAAAGGCAACACAGCTTCTTTCAGCTCTTTTCCATGCAAAACCAGTTTTTGTAATAATTCTGACTGCGCCTAATTCCAGTTGAGTGTGTCAATTAACATAGCTGGAAAAACACTGCTTTGTACAGCATGAGGGAAACCTTCAAAAAACTGAAGTCATATCCAAACAAGGAAAATAAATAAAACCTGGAAGTTTGAGTATAAAGATGCAGTAAGGACAGAAAAACTATTAAAAATGGGTTTTTTTTTAAACAGTAGGCCTTCCAGGGTGTCTGCAGGACTACTTGATGATCATGATACAGAAGGAAAAGCTCACTTCAGAGAAGTTAAATGAATTATTTGCATCAGTGTTCACTATGGAAGAAATTAATGATTTTCTCCTTCAGTTTTTGGGTTTGTTTTTTTTTTTTTATTTTTTTTTTTTTTTTTTTTTTTTTTTTTTTTTGTTGGGTTATGAGTAGAGTATCACTCTGAAATTGAAATTACTGCAGAAAAGGATAAGGAATAAATGGACAATTGAACAGTGAAAAAAAAAAGAGCCAAGTGTAGATGTTATTCAGCCAGTTGTTCTAAGACAATGCAAGTATGCAATAGTTGAATTATTAGTGAGGGTGTGTAAATTCTTGCCTGAAATTGCCTTAGCAGCAGGCCTGAAGAGTGCCAAATGGGATGTCAGTATTTAGAAATTATTCCAGGGAAGATCTGAGGAACTGCAGGCATGCAAGACTGACATCTATACAGAGCACATCAGTAGCGTGTTTAATGAGAAGAGAAATAATGCACATCTGGAACTACTCCATGTCTTTATCCATGGAAGTATTGCTTTATAAATGTAGAGTTCTTTGAAAAATAAAGAAACATGTAGATAAGGGTGAGCCGGTAGGTACGGTCTACTTGGATTTCCAAAAAGCTTTTTACAAAATCTCTAGGCAAAGATTTTAAGAAAGCTAAACATCTGTGGCCTAAAAGGGAATTTTTGTTTAGATGAATATCTGAGTGAAAGACATAAAACAGAGGGCAGGAGTAAATGTTTAGTTTCACACTGATGTGAAATCACCAGAAGAATTCTGCAGTAACTATTTGATATATTTAAAATGTATTTAAAGGGATGAGTGCTGGGGTCAAGTTTGCTAATTGAACTTAGTTACCCAGAACATCAAAGGACAAGGGCCAAATATGGTGGACTTTATGTCACTAAGCAACATGAAAAGTGAAGGAAATTCTTTGTTGATAAATGTGAAGTGATGTGCATGGGAAAATTCTAACTTCATCTAGAAAATGGTGGATTTTGAGATGATCTCACCACTCAAGAGTGAGATCTAGGTGCAAAGGTCGATAACTATGAAAATGTCATATAAACATTGAGTAGTGGTCAAAAAAGCAAGTCAAATGTCAAGAACTTTTTTGAAAGGAGTAGAACAGAGAACATCACTATGCCACTGCATAAAGCCACAATCTACCAATGTCCTAACACTCTGTAAAGTTGTGATCTCCTTGTCTCAAAATGGATGCAGTGGATCTCTACCAGGTTCTAGACAATGAGGTCTGGAGAAGAGCTTGAGGTCTATGAAATCATCAATGGCATTAAAAGGTAGATAGAGAATGCTTCTTCACAGACTCTTTCAGTGACAGAACTAGTGGGTGTGCAATGCAGCCAAGTGGAGCTGAAAAGAGTTGAAAGCTGAATGTGAGGCTTAGTGCAAAGTATCATACAAACTTGACTTGCTCTTTTTTCTCCATGGACACACGCTTATTGCCAGTACTGGAGGCAGAAAACAGAGCTACATTGACATTTGATCTGAAGTAGTAAGGTCACATTTATATTTTATAATTATGTGGTATTTATATGTGTTCTAAACTGCAGGGCTTACAAACTAGGGTGCTTCAGGACTCTAAACCTTGCCATAGGGTAGGCAGCTGGTGGGTGGAAGTTGTGAGGATCACGGTTAATATAGGAGCTCCAAAGTCAATTTTCCTCTCCTTTTCAGCTTTTACACGGATACTGTTGGCAGTTTCACATTGGAAAAGGCAAGGGCTGAAATGACATGGAAAAGAAACTGCTCTTCAGTGACACAAACGGATGTCTGAAGGCCAAGATTATCAGATTGTCTGAGCTATAGTAAGGCTGAGGAAAACCTCAGCTCTTCCTAGATTACTTAGTTTGCATATAAATAGAATGTTCAGCTATACGAAGTGTTCTTGTGTGGTGTCTGCTGCATGTAAGTCCAATATACAAAAAATCCAGAAGGGTGTGTTTTGCTTGTTGCAAAGATAACTGTACACTTTTCCAGTCAATATCAGATATCTCATCTTCAAAGGTCTATATTGCTCTGTTATGCTTCACTTTCCATTTTAATGAAGTATAAAACACTTCACTTTACCTGTCTAGTCAACCTCTCCGGTTCTACTGAACTGAACTTCCAGAAGTATTTAACTGCCAGGACACAGAAGTTGAAGGGGGATTCTTATTATTGTTTTAATACAATTCCATACTTGGCAAACTTGCCCTTTGCTTTTGTCCAACTACCTGCATGATGGTGTGTGTGACATTAGAAATGGAGAAGACTGCTTTTGTGCTAAACATAGGAGTAAGACCACAACCAACTAGTTGGGGATCTTAGTTTTCCAAACTCTGAGCTAACACAAATAATGACTTCTAGGTTTCACATACAGAAAAGTAATACATATTTATCCTTGAGCGCAAGAGTAATCCTGGTGACTGTAACTGTGTCTGAGATAATGGCACTCACCAAGTTTCTGCCCAGAAGTTTCTGTGGCATGAGGACACAATTGCTTCATATTTGCATTTCTTGCATTGCTCAGAAACCATACATTCTGCGTTTGGTTCTATCTGATATGTGTCCGGATTCTTATAGCCTTATTTTATGGGGGGATACTTTGTTCTGAAATAAATTTCTCATAGATGAAGGTACCACGGATGAATATGTTAACTACTCAATCCATGATAAGGCCATGAATATTTGTTGGTTCCTGAATGGTAATGAGTGTGTCTTCTTCTGTCATATAAATAAATCTTCAGTAATAAATTCTAGACTACCTGAGAGAAAAAAAACAAAACAAAACAAATAATTTTTCTTTAATGTATTTTGATAAAGACATAGTAAAACTTAGTCACTGATGAATTCAGAAGAAATACTGGCAACAAGTATAAAAAGTAAATTTCAAATAGGATATGATGAAATTAGCTTGACTACAAACATGATTCTGAATTCTTTCATTTCAGCAAGAAAAACAGTCAGTAAGGTCCTTACGAAAATATGGCCTCAAAGGTTTTTAACAGAAGGAAGTAGTTACCACACAACATAGACCTAAACTGTGAAACTCATTGCTGAAGTATATAACAGAAGCCAAAACTATAAATAAGCTTACAAAATAATTGTACAAATTAATGAAAAATAATGTTGACTAAGAGCTATTAAACCAAAACAATTGGAAGTAAGTTCCAGCTATTGTAGTCCATGATTAACAGACTGCAGGAACCAGTAGGTCTACCAGTGAAAGGAAAGTGGAAGGATTGTCTTACAAGCATCTTTTCCTGGACAGTGCCAAAGCCAAAATAGTGAGGTTTATACCTTCATAATCACAAGGAATACCAGCCAAAGTTTTTTCTAAGTGTAAACAGAATTGATCTGAACCACCTTTCTTAGGTGACCAACTACTTTTTAAAAGAAGAAAAAAGCCTTTTAACGGTTTCTTGAATGATCTTTTAAGGAGAGGTTGCATCATACATAAGTAGTTGCAATACACTAATAAGCAAATCCAACATTTGCAGTTAGTACTACCATATTAACAAAAAATAAAGTGTTGAGTCCTTCCGCTGCCTACACACTGACCTAGTCTCCTACTGTAAGTTTTTTTTGAGACTAGTTTTGATCTGTAGAAATGTTTCATTCTTGAAAGAACTCTTTGTATTCACAGTGGAACACACCTGAATTTTACAGATCTCCACCAAAAGTTTTTTTTTTTTTGTGAACAGTTAGTAAAAGAAGCCTAAGGAAAATGTGTATATAATCCTATTAGCTGACTTAATTTAGAATTATTAAAAGCCTTGATACACAGGATTTAACACAATCTTTCTAGCAGGGTATGATGTAATCTATTTTTGTTCCTCAGCTAGCAGATGGCTTACCTTTAAGTAATTTCCAATATGTTAGGAGATCAAAAGCCATCCTTACTCCATGGAGGCAGTAATCGTTCCTCTCTGCTGGGGGTTGCTTGGTACTGTGATGGGGATATGCAAAGGCTGCTGGCATTTCCAAACATAGAAGGCCGACATTTCTTCAGACTTTGAAGTTAATAATCCTTCAGAAGTTGAAAAACTGAGAGATTTTTCAAAACCCTTTTAATGTTCTATATGCCATGTGCTAAAGTAAATATCTGTAAGCAACCGCTGCGGCCCGGCGCAAGGAAGCGCTGCACAGGCACGCAGGGTGCGAGCCAGCTCAGGGCACGCGAGGCACACTGCTCTGCTGCGGCAGCACGGCTCTGGGGAAGGGAGGGTCCGACTGGGGGACACAGCTCGGCCTCTGGACCCTGCTAATCACCTCAGCACACACTGAAATGGCTGGCTGCTGCTGGCCCTGAACCGTCGCACGCTGGCCCTCCGCGTGGCCTTGGAGCTCTGTTCTAGGTAGCACAGTGTAGCAAAGATTTGGTCTGACCACTTCTCTGCAGAGAAAGCAACTGTTCTGTTTGTCTGAGAATGGGAGACTCAGCCCTAAAATGCCTGTTAGCAGATGGGTTCAGACAATCAAGGGGAGGTGATTAGAATTCCTTGTGACACCACTGATAGCACGCCACACAGTTTCCGAAGCACACACATTAAATTGCCTGTATGCCAACTTTAGAAAGTCATTTCAGTATATGGAGCTTCAATTTCCCTCCCTGGATCAGTATTCTCCGTCTCTTTGGTGATGAAAGGATCATACTACCGAGGAAAGAAGAGCAGCAGCCCAGCAAGGAGCACTTGTCTGGCCAGGCCCTTGCCTTGGAGCAGAAGGCTCAAACATTTTGAATAATGTGAGACAAGTCTTAAAAAAATATTGCCTACTGGGCACAACATTTCCAGCTTCTGATCACATTATATTTATGCTGTAATTGCAGTTTTAGCTCTTCTTACATTACAAATAACAGCTAACATCACTGTTACTTTCTCAATGTGATTTAGCAGTTGGAAACTTCTAATCAACTTTGTCTACAGGCAAAGGGTGCAAAAATTAGTACTCAGAAATAATAATGAAAAGGTCTGTATTTAAGTGTAGCTAATATTGACTCATAAAAATATTTAAATAATTTTAAATGAACTTTGAAATTAGGTTAACCTGTACAAAGGCCTAAGGTTACTGAAATAACTTAAGGCCATTTCATCTTAAATTAAAAAGAATACATGAGTTAAGCATATTTATTCTTGAAATTTTAAGAGAGTCCCACGATTCAGGAGCAGAAAGTCAGTGACTGAACACCTGGAAAAATGTTTGCTTTTGCCAGCTGTAGCTTCTCCACAGGTAGAGAGAAGGTGGTTTTTTTCTGCATTTGGACTTACTCAAGTCACTAATTCAGTCCGAGAAACTGATCAGGAACTGAAAATAGAAGAAAGTTTCTTTTTTTTTTTTTTTGACCTATGAATAAAAATTGAGTGGTAGAGACTTGGGTATATTAGTTTTAAACTCTTAAAGCATGATAAGAAAACTTCAGGGGCATTAACAAAATTCAGACTATCCTATCATAGTTGATTTTAATATATCTTGATAACAAAAATCGTGTTTCCAAAACATTCCAATTATCTAGAAATATTTTTACAGCAGTTTCCTGCAAGTATCCAAAAACAATTTATAGGCTACTCTTGAGACAAACATTAATCATCTAGTTGGTAGGGAGTATCATATACTGTTTTATGAGCATATGACAGTGCAAAAATAAAAAGTCTGAAAGATATAGAGTATGTCATAATAATGTTACCAAAAATATGCAAAAGGCATGCCTGCTGTGCAGCACAGCAGATACTGCCTAGGCAGTTTGAGGTGCCCAAGGGTGGCCACAGAATCTGGAAGCCAAGGCAGAGGTGTGCCTGCCTGGGGAGACAGCCAAATGTCCATCCCCGCGATGGGAGGACACGACCATCTGCAGGGTGCAGGTAGAAGTGCGCTGGCTCTTTTGGATGTTGGCAAGCCCCTACCCACGTGTCCCACTATGCAGCCTGGGATGGAGCACTGGGTGCTGGGCAGCTTCAAGTCCCCACGGCTCAGGCAGAGCTGCTGCTGCCATGTCCACGCATCCCGGTGGCACAGAGGATCAGGAGGTCTCATTAGCAGCTCTCTGCTGAATTCAAGCAAGTGGAGAAACCTTTTTTCACTGTTTAACTCCCTCAGCAGGAGAACTGACTCAAAGAAAGGTTAGGGCAGGACCGTGTCAGGGTTCTGCAGGAAAAAGAAAGGAATTCTACCAAAAGCACTGCCAGGAGTATTGTCTTGGTCCAATTTGCTTCTGCCAAGGTTACAGTAAACGTAGGAACAGTTTCAACGTGTTCACAGGCTCAGGAATCAGATTCATTTGTCCAGACATGAATACAGGAGGATATCAGACATGGCACACTCTGGGGTAGGGTTCAGCAACTGATTGCTAAGAACAGGAAAGCAATGTTGCCAAGGATACTCTTTTATTTTTTAAACCCCTATTAAACAGTCTACTATTTGTGGCATACTGTAAATATCTGTTTTATCTGGGGGAACTAGAGACTAAAAAATGACAAATAATAGTTGCCACTGACCACTTTTATACTAATTGTTGTAGTAAGAACAGCCTCCTAACAACTCCCCATGAAACCTTGACTCAGCTGCAGCAGCCCTGTCCCTTGCTCAGGACCCTTCTGTTCTCTTCCTGTAGCTTGAGGATGCCCAGAGCAAAGCAGAGGGCTCAGATGTAACTTATTCTGGTTTTTTTTCTTCCTGTCTCCTTTTCCTGAGAGATAAATTCTCTGTGCATAGAGATTTACCCATCTTCTCTGGGACTTCTGCGGCCAGACTGGCTGCACACCACTCTCCCTTGCAAACCTTTGCCACCTGCCTCATTGTGCTTCTGGTTATCTGGGTGTTATGTGTCATCCTAGCTGCTCATTTTCTCTCTCTGTGTTCTCATCTGTTTGCTTCTCTTTTTACTCATACTTTATACAATTCCATAATTTTTGTTGAATCCTGTTTACCTGTCAGTCTCCAGAACTGAAGAGGTATCTGGCTTAACACTATTATCAAGTTAGGAAACAAGCTCAGAGCAGGGATGTGATTTATTCAATGTAACCCAGGTTCCTGGTGCTTTAGTCAGTCACCTCTGCTTCCCTCCTAAGCTCTCCACTTTTAATAAAATGCACCTTTGCTTTGACTTCAATATCTATTATTAATTAGAAACCTACACTTAGGGGAAGGCTAAAATTAACTTGTAGTCTCACTGGACAGTATTCATAAAAATGAAATCTGTTCAGAGAGGTGGAATCAAATAACAGGCTCAAACAACTAATACTGTGCAGTGTGACCACAGAGGGAAAAACAGTCAGCCATCCCACATTAGGAAGACACACTTGTATAATCAGGGGAAATCAAGTTAGATTTCCTTTGGTGGCACATACCTTGAAGAAATATCTTAGTGCAAAGCAGTCTCTTTCAGGTATAGCAGAAAGGGAAATCAAAAATCTACGATAGCAATAGGTGTCTGAGGAGAAGTATGAATCTTGTAGCCATTAAAATAGAAGGGAAATATATTTCTGATTTGCACTTGCATTTCTGCTGGGTATTCTGTATTCTTTCCACGAGCTAAGCTGGCCTGGATGCCCAAAGGAAACAAAATGAATGAGTCCACAATAGGCTGTGAGCAGGGAACAGACAGGGTTCACACCAATTAAAAAAATGAGCATGTCCTCAAGTTCGTAGCTCAGTGTCTAGGATTCAAGTCCCTGAGCACACATTTGCAAAATACAGACATCTTAGCAATGCTTTCCAGGTATACTTGATGCCTGAAGTATGAACTGAGGAGGAATCTAAGGCTGGCATATTAGCAAAAGCAGAAGACAACAGTTTCTTCTGAGCATGGCACAGGAAACAATTATGCACAAAAATCTCTCTGATAGACATTCTAGTGCAGACCAATGGTACATAAGCCATCCCATCCCAAGGTGTCTGGACATAAAGGGCTTGTCAAAATGAATGTGACATGGCTACCACGTATCTGTATATATAGAAAAAAGCATAGCACAGCAGTGACTGCACAGCACTTTCTGTATTCCTACTGTGTAGCAGGCAAAGATTTTTCAGTTCATACATCATTCACAACTTGCTACAGGGATTCCACAAAGCCAGTACATATCTTTTGCACAAAGGAAGGGGGAAAACAAAGAATAGATTCAGAAAAGAAAAGATTCTGAAAGTATGTCTGCTGGATGAGTAGTCAGTGTCAGGGGCACTAACAATACACAAAGCTTAGCAAGAAGCAAAATAAATAAGTAAACAATAACATCGTCTCTACTCCATCCAAGCCACTATGAAGCAGAGCGCTGCCTCTGATATCATGGTGTATCTTCTCACAGTAGAGAGAGCAAACAACTGCCAAAGGGTTTTCTTCCTTTTCCCCAAGCAGTATTTGCACCATTCGGCACATAAAGGATAAGGGAAAGGGAGAGAAGAATAAAAAAATTTGTGGGGGGAATCAGCTCACTCAACTTCAGCAATCTACGAGGTAGGCAACTCACCTAGAGTATGTATTTAGGCTCTTTTATAGTGTGTAGGGAGAAAGAGACCCCTCTAGGAGAGTCCCCTCCATCTTTCTTCTGTTTTCTCAGGCCATAGTGCAAACCTGACAACAACAGAAGTGCACACAGATGGACAGTATATAAGGACGATTGCATTAGCTCTTTAGACACGACACCTACCATGTTGGCCAGGGGTTGTCGAACCCAAAATGTCTCTTGCTGAAAGATTCTCACCTTTTCTGCAGAAGATAGTCTGTAGAAGGACACACGGGAACATTTGCTCCCCAGTGGACCTGTATGGGCAGTAATACAAAATGACAGAGTCATTTTTACTGACAGAGTCAGTAAAAGCAATTCAGAAGGCAAATTTGCAGCTAGAAAGTTCAAAGGCAGTGGCAAAACATAGCTCTGGATAATATTTTCTGGTTAGATCACTTTTTGGTATTGAAAACAGCAAAATGGAGGACTACTTTGGCACAAATCACTTGTGGAACAGGCACGGCTGCATGAAGAGAAGATACACCAAAAGCGAACCACTTTTTTACCCTCAGTCCCCCTGCAATTTTAAGAAAGTGCAGTAATAGCTAGTATGGTTGATGGCTACAGGCAATGCCTAGAGTTGTGTTCCTTGATGCACCATCCTTAATCCACTATTTAAGTAAACTATGCTAAAAAGAAAATTTTGAAGGGCTCTATATTGCATTTATATAACCATGAGTATCACTATGCATAAGGAGTGGTTGAAAAGTAGTTTATAGATACTGTATCACACACAAGGCAGTGCTGCAACTTAGTGCCAAGCCCAGATGCCATCTAATCTAGAAATGTGTTTTAACTCTGAAATGAATGCTGTAATGCAGACTGCCTGCTAGTTCAATTTCAACCATATTTTATCTCCTGGGGTTCTGAGCTGATTGTAGAAGAAAAACGTGCCAAGACAGTCTCTTGTATTAAAATGTATGGGTTACATATGTACCAAGCTTTATACACAGTTTAGACTTAAATATCAGCAATATAAGGCATGTTGGGATGTAAACTGTTTTCAGATGTGTCTATGGGCTTGAGTGGAAAGGAAAATATTAATGGTACTCAAACTGATGGCAGTCAGGACTCAGTAGGTGATCTGCAAAGTTCTGAAGGGGAGCTGCTGTATTTCTCAAAAACTATAACCTTGACATTGAGGTTAGCTCTGTTTGCTCCCTTATACAGCAACGTGTTGCATTATGGCTGTCTAAATATTCCTGGAAGTGTTTCAGAGATTTTGTGACCCAGATGTGGATTAAGTGTAACACTAACTATATACGTGCTGGAGATGATTATGCTGGGAGCTTTCAGATTCCATTGCACACATGTAGCACTGAAAAGAAACTTGACTTGTACTTATGAAATTCCTTTTGACCATAAGAAAAACAGGAGGAAACCCCCTTTGGAGATTTCCATAATGGGAAACAGGAAACAGGGCTGTCAGGAGTGGAAAGTTTGCAGCACAGGAAAAACAATGGACTATGTAAACATAAATGTCATTATCAGATACTCTGCAATGGCCTTGCAAATGGTCTAAAGTTGAAAATAGGCAGTGGTTTGTGTTTTCATTCAGATCTAAAGATTGCTTTATAGGCTATTCCTGTTCCTGTTGAGATCAAGTGGTATTTTCATATTGACAAATGGGCATAGGTTAAAACCCAGGGGTAGTGGTTTTAAAAAGACACTCTTTATGAGAGTTTTTAGCATCTTGATTCATTTCTGCTCCTTGGTTTTGCATATCTTCACAGTCAAAGCAGTTGAATTGGAACAGTTATCACAAATCTTGCTTGGGTAGCAATACAATAAGTTTCAATGATAGCATCTAAATATTGAAAGCAGTATTCTGGTATTTCAATGGTCCATCCATGGCTTTCTCTACAGGATTGATAAAAGGGCAGATTTTTCATCAATATGGGAGACTTTTCTGGGGAAATTACAGCAGCACTTTGCTTAGACCTCAGTTAGGAACAGTCTTCCAAGGCTTCCCTCAAAGGAAGAAAACACAGAGTATGCCACAGTCTGGCTGCCTGGTGCTTGAGGACTGCAGAGGAAGAAGTTGATCATTAATTTGGAGTATTCATGCAGCATGCCAGAGGTCAGTAGTGGTAGAGATACTGCTTGTGGGCCCCCTTTGAAATAGTTTAAAACAATTCAGCTGTTTCTCAGGAGCAGACGGCCTCTTTGGCTCCCTGTGAAAGGCAAAGAAATCTCAAAACAGCCTATGCTAGCTTACACTTTAAGATCTGTGTGGCAACAAAATTCACTAGAACCAAGTCAGAAGTTCTCCTCTTTTTAACTCTGAGAGTTTTGCAGATAAATGTTACCACCAGTCATCTTACTAAGGTAGCTTTCTATCTCCTTTGCACTGATGCCAGAGAAGGCTCTAAAACACATCTATAGGGCAAAAGCTGTACCCTTGTCCGACAGGTTTTGTGGTACTACATACAGGGAAGGAGAGGCCTCTGATTCAATATAGATATTTACAATGAGGTGGTCACTAATGCCACTAAGAGCAATGAAACCAACACATTTCATTTCACTACAAAGCTTTAAAACCAGCCTCTATAAAATCGTTGTTTCTCTACATTGATTGTAAAGTGAGACTAGCTTGGGCAATGTGAATGACAGTATTTAGGTTAGATGAATTCCACCCCTCACTTGCACTTGCCAAGCACATTCAGGAACCCAAGAGGGTCACCTACATGGTTCAGTAAGTTACCCTGAAAAAGGCTGAATTCATCTCAGCCTTCTCTGCAGCACTGACTTTCTTTTGCACAGACAGCCAGACTGAAGACGAAGTGTGACAGGGCCAGCTCTCTCATGCACATGTTGCAACCACAGAACATTTTAGAGAAAGAATACATTCTTCTTCAGTAGGATATACACATTCTGGGCTTTTCACTGCCTTCAGTAATGGAGTAAAGCAGCTGTCTGTTGCATTTCACTTTCTCTCTGATTCTGAATGACTGCTATGGTGAGAGTTGGATATTGCTCTTGGCGTCTATAGACTGATTTAGATCTGGTGAGAGAGATTCGTGTTATTGATTGGATATACAGAATGTATCACTCATCTTTTATCTTCAGAGACACTTCACAGCTCTTTTGTTATTCCTGTATTTGAAATCATATGGTTGCTATACATCAATAACTCTTACTTTGCTAAAGCCAACACCAAAGATTTAAAAAATTCTCTTCTGCCGCAAGAGTCAGAAATTAAATGTGTTTATGGCCTCTAGAAAATTATCTCTTTCATCTCAAGCAAATTCACTGGCAATGTTTAAATCTGATAATCGGATTACAACCATGTTGAAAGATACACCTGCAAGTGAATGAGTAATGTAATTTTTGTGTTGCAAAAAAAGATATCTACCTGAAATGGAACCATCCACTCTGGATGATCTGTTCTATCTTAAAATAATGTGATGCAATCAAAGCTGGTTGGTTTAATAAAAACAAAGAAAAGTGCATTAGCTAAGTGTAATCAAATAATACCTGTTCATCATCCAAATATTCTTTTCCCTTTCACCCTACCCTGCTCACAGGGTGCTTCACCTACGCCTGGGAACTGAATTCCAGCATCCCTTGGGTATCTGCAGCCTTGGTGACCACCCACAGATGGGAGGTCTGTGCTGAAGAAGGTCTTGTTTCCCTTGGCTTAGCTAGCAGGGCTTCCACTCCCTGTGTCTGAGAAAAGGTCTTTTGCCTGTGCTGCTCAGTCCTACTGTGCCTCAGTGTTGATCAAAAGTCCTCTTCCCGGCCTCCATTTTCAGTGTCTTTCTTTCTCAGAGTCTTTGAGCAAATGATGAACTGATTGGTTATGTAAAGAGAGCACAGAAGGGGGCACCTGCTTTTGCAGTCACCCCTTACTCCATGCTGTTCTGGATGGTTCTCCTGATATGGTGGTTAAAAAGTGGTGATTATGCCTTACGAAGAGGACAGTCGAGGGTTTCAATTTGTCAGAGTATTCTCTGTGTTTTCTAGTTCTGCAGTTCTGTGGAGGTTTTCCTAAATGAGCTGTGGCTGAAGGAAGTACAAAAATTAACTGCCTCTCTTCAGGATATAAGGTGTAAAATTAAAGCGATCAGAAAGAAGAAACCACGCTTCTAACAGCCAAAGGCTCAACTTCTGTCAGCTCAACACTGAGCTTTCCCCACCATTGTCTGCCCTCAGAATTAGATTCCAGTTGCCGTTTTCTGAAGTACTTCATTGACTACAGCTCAAATTTTCCTTGTGTATGATTTGAAAAGCCTGGCTATACTTTCTGTTCACCCCAGCCACATCATTTTCAATGACTCCTTTATTCTGGAATTAATGACAGAGCACACTTCGTGGTCCTGTTGTACAGATAGTAGGAATAAATGACTTCAGACTGCTCTAGTCATTGAGGAGAGACAGAACCTCCACAGGGCAATTCATCTTCTCTATCTTAAACACCTGTTTCAGGATGGAATAAATCACTCTCTGGAAGTGCCTATCTCTTCCCATTGACTACTAAGGGACCCTAATGACTGGCAGAGGATAAACTTCAGAGGTCTAAGATGAAGGCTGGTGAATCCCATCATAAATAAGCAACTGAGCATTTCACCTTGGCTATGCTCCTTAACTGTAAAGAGACTCCAGACAATTGTTAGGGTCCCCACACTTTGTGTCATCACAGAAAAGTTGATTTTCTTCAAGGACTGAAGAAAAATGTTATTGAAGTGCTGCTTTGACAGTACCTTAGAAGAAGAAAGAAAGGAGGAACATTAGGGAGAACATTAAATATGAGCTAGTTGCTGCCAGCAGGAGGAACCACAAGCTATACGTATTGACTGTTATGAGGTTCCTTGAACTTTGCATGGTAGGATTATGTTAGAAATAACTAAGATAATGTTTTGAAACTGTTTATGAAATCAACACAAATATAAAAATCAAGGAAATAAAAACTTCCATTTCAGAGCATATATTCTTAGGCATATAGAGTAATCTGGCACCCTCCACCCTGCAGGATAGGTTCATTGGACAAGATGGCATTAATTTCCTAGAGGTGGCTGGATAGTTTATGCAACTTGGTCCATGCAGCAAGAGAACCCAAAACGGGGCTTCTGGTCAGTAGCATAACCATATCTTCATGATGCTGAGGTACAAGACCAAAGTGTGGTAGGAAATATTTTCAACATTCTTCCAGAAATGGACTTTTTATCCACAGAAGAATACTTTCTCCCTGAAAGCTTATTTTTCCCTCTGTCCATCTGATCAGAAAAAAACCAACAGCTTGTTCTACAAACAATTCATAAAAGTAAACACTGAATATTTAAGAAAAAGTTCTTAATAAAATGCAAATGAGGACAAATAAATTCAGAAAAAGAATTTTCTACCTCTGTATGTTAGGTGCTTTTATAGCAGCCGGTGTTACTCGAGGACATTTAAAATCTTGAACCTCTCACAGTGAAAAAAATAACAGAATAACAGAAACAAAAGTTTGGAATGTTTTGTTGTCATGCAGGTTTGATTTCAGTCATAATTACTTGACTCTTGGCTTTTCTGGTTTTAAACTAACCATTATCCCAAGGATATCAGTACAGGTACTGCTCATTTTGCTCAGCCAGTTTAGGAAGTGATAAGGTAAATGTTGATTCAGGGACCAGCAGATGATACTGCAAGTGAGCTCATTTTCAATGTTCAACATTGTTTAGACAAATTACTTTTACCTTCTCTGGGACATTAAAACTTGTACAATGTACACAGGACGAAGTTCATGACTTACAGTCAACAAACGCTAAAGAATTGATTTTGAGAAAACCCAGGTGAAGGAGACTACCTGAAGAGCTCACTAATTTAAAGTCACACTTGGGTTTTTAAAAGAAAAGTTGCAGTAAGTAAAGTTTTACAGAGATTAGTTTAGTCAGAGATAAAAAGGTTTCCAGTGCTGAGGTTTCTATTCTTCATCCCTAAATATCTGGAGTGACTGAAGTCCCAGCTGACTAGAAAGATCACTTTGCATTTAGCAGTATTTTACATGTTGAGTCCTCATCAGCTGAAGACCAGCCACAAATAATGGAGACAGATGTATGGTTTAATCTCTTACTGTTATGCAAAGGATCAGTACTGTAAATTTTACCTTACTGCTGCCTTCAAGGAAAGCAGAAGGAAAACTGCACTGCAAATGGATGCATGTATCTGGCAGCAACCTCATTTTTTAATGGCAATTGAATGTTCAAATTGCACAGACTGGGCTCAGCACTTGAAATACCATCAAGGAAGTGCGGAAGCTAGATACATAAATAGAGCATATTGGATTGCCCCATGGCATAATTAACATCACTACTACCTCTGGTCTTCTTAGTTTATCCAGTTGCTTGAAACTGAACACCTTTGCCTGCATTTTCATTTGCATGGGACCATATTTCCATGTCCCCAGCCCCAATAAACTGTTACTATTGTCATAAATCAAGAAGAAAACCTTCTGTGCATTTTGTCTGGAGTCACTGTTGCTCCACAGAGCACCATGGGAGGCAGCAGGGCTGTGGGTGTGCCCAGAGCAGCTCTCCACTACAGACCTAACCCCAAGGAATCTGTTCATCTATCAAAGAAGCACAAAGAGTTAAAGCAACAGGTGTAGTATCAAAGATGACAAGCCTTTCCCACTTTCATCTCTGAGAAAAGCAGTAGCATAATGAAGATAAATAGGAATTTTACAGACAGGTGATCACATGATAACAGATCCCTGTTATTTAATACCACCAGAGCTATTTCAAATAGTGTTAGAACTTGTCTGTGCCCACCAGTATCAAGTTCTGCTAATCAGTGATCTGTAAATGTGTATGGTTCATTAGGGCCCCGAGAACAGCTGTCCGTGTCTGCTCAGGATCAGATTACAGGATATCATTAACCTGGATTCTATATCCGCTTCAAGGCTTTTGTTACAAATAACTCATAATTCATTCTTTCCTTTTTTTTTTTTTAACTGTCTTGGAAACAAGGAGGGCTAAAGACTAAGGTTTCTGGTTTACCTGCTTCTGTTTAGTATCATTTTAATGTACATTCAAAAAAAAGCTGTAAATATAATGTTCATTGCAACTAGTATAATAAAACAGAGAATATTTTCATGCCTCTTGCACATGCCTGTGCTCAAGCTTTATAATTGAATTGTTTTAGTGGAACTACTTAAATCCACTCTAATCTCCTACCGCCTGTAAAATATGTAAAAATACATATATAAAAAAACCACATTATATATTTCAGAGCAAGCTTTTCAGTTTATTTTAGTGACTTTTATCTGATAAAATAATATGTTGGTCTGTCTATTGCTGCATGACTTTAGTTCCAGAAACAGAAGGCTGGGTATGCTCCTTCCCATGAACTGTACTCTAATTACAGTAAGGGTAGTTTGATTTTAAATGCTTCCTACTACTATAAGAAATTTATAGGGCAGATGTAGCAAAAATGATGATGTTATGTTTTTACTTACTTTTTTGAGGCAAGTTGCCTTTCTTTCTGCTTTTTTTTCTGCTTGAATTCTAAGAGAGGTCAAGCAAATCAAAGAAAAAGATGGATTTGTAATTTATCAAATTGGGAGCAGGAATAAAAATCAAACATTGCATTATTAGCTGAATGCTATTCAATTATCTTGACTATTATTCTCCCAGGGTAATTAAACAATCACAAATTGTATTCATGAATCATTTATTCAAATAAAAATACCCAAATTTAGTAGTCAGTGTGAATAATTACATCAGCAAAAAGGCAGATAAGAACACATTGCTGCATATAGCCAATGTGAGTTTATAATATCCTGGTTTATTCATGTCAGATATTATGCAATTACTAATTAGTAGATCTTTTATTAGGTACTAGGCCTGATCATTCACTACTGTTCTCATAAGCATTAGGATATATCTAGGATTAGGTTCCTAGAATAGCTGGAATTCCTAGAAAAACTTACTAATTAGTTAAGATTAATTAATTAAGATTACTTAGATTAGTAAACTATTAATGCAAACTGTAGATATCTGGATATAATATGATGCTCAAGCTAGGGCTTTAGGGTAAAAAGTGGTTTTGAAAGAAACTTTCCAGTCTTTGTGGCCAAAAGTGCATCCTTGTAACAAGCACTGCTGAAAAGGCAGGTCGTATTCTGAATGGAGTGGCTCTGAAGTAAGGCTGTCAATCCATATCTAGACACCAAAAGAAATGGCTCAGTTGTCTCCAGAAGAAGTTAATAAAACACCTGTAAGAGGAGTTGGCCCAGCCCTCTCATCAGTAAATATCACTCTTCCTTCAAGTCCCTCAATGCACTCTAATGGAGTGCCCTTTTCTAATTAAAAGAAAGTCCCCAATTTATCAAATCCCTTAATAAAGCTATGGAAGCAAAGGCTGCCTGAAACAAAACAATACCTCTGTGGAGGTTGAAGGTGTAATTTATGGCACCCAATTATGTTTCAGAGTCTTGATTGTCTCTTCTTCCTGGCTAACAGGCTTTTCCATAGGAATGATTTTAGATCATGATAGTTAGACACTGAAGCCTGAAAATGTTGGCTGTACCATTTAGCTTTCTGTAGCCTGAATCCAAAAATGCTAATGCTCCTGATCTGTCATAAGTGCTTAATAATGTAAGTGAGCAAAATTAAATACAGTTGTGTGTGCTGTGCCCATGAACCTATGGCTGTGAAAATGTGTTCACTTTTGCTCCGTATAAATGATGTGCTATGTACATTTTATTAGCAAAAGGCAGGCAAAATAAAACTCAGATTTTAAACTATTTCAGATTATTTTTGCTTAGTAGAAAAGCATATTTGTCTTTAAAAACAGAAGATGCTAAGGACTGCTTTTGACAGAAACTGCAGTATGGAAAGCCATTAGATGAAGACCTACTGACACACAGTCCTTGGCTGCAGATGCTAAAAGCCCCATTTTAAGGTTCGCCTCTAAGAGTTCACACCTTGCAAGCAGCTGAAACACCTCTCAAGGACTGCCAGCAACATGTCTTTCTGACAAGACATCAGATCATCCCCCAAACCACTGAGAGCCTGAGGTTGTCCCTGGGCTGGCAGGCTGCAGGCAACGGTCCAGTACTGCCGGGCTTGGGCAGCCCCACTAGCCCTGTGGCACAGGCAGTGGGCGAAAAGAGGGGACAGGTAGGATCTTTTTGGTCATTTGCCTGCTCTTACAGATTATTTTTTTTTAGCTCCCTGATGATATCCTAGCAAGAAATCTTCTAGGCCAAGATCTTTGTTCTAGTGTTCACAGTCTGCCAGCCCATGATGACAATTTAGATTGAGCAGAAAATTAGTCTGAAACAAACTTATCACTGGAATATTCTATTAAAGCAAAACAAAATAAAACTTTTGGTGGGCAAAATAGGTTCGTTACAATGGCCTGCAGGTACTGCAGAGCTGGGAGGCTTGTGGCTTGGGTTGGGATGGATTTCTCCCAGCTGGAGGTGTTGCCACAACAATAGAAAGCAGATTGTGGGGCATGTGTAAAGCAAAACTTCCTTCCTGGTTGGAATAGCTCAGCAGAGAGCACAGGTAACACACAGGGCCAGAAAGGCAGCCTGTTGTACAGCAGTTTGGGAACTTCTGAGCTGTATGAACGCACTTACAAGCTGTGTGGGATGACCAATAGCCATCTCTAAGCATTTATCAGTATGACTGGAGAAAATCCGTCTATCTATCTATCTGGAGGGTATCTCCCTATAGCTAGAAGCTGTAAAGAAGGTATGTGACATTTGCATGCTACCCAGTAGTGTAAAAGATCCTGTCACTATTAAAGCTGTAGTACTGAAACCTGTTGGCAAAGCAGAGTCCGGGCTGTAAAACTGGGTAAACAATAAAAAGTAAGATTTATTCATGAACTATCACCTCTCACTAATAATGCTTATTAATGAAAAAACCACAATATCAAGACATCTGGTATGAAAAGATCTCAAAGTATCAGTAAGCTACAAATTATTATAGAATCACAGAATCACCGGAATTGGAAGGGACCTCTAGAGATCATCAAGCCCAAATCCCCAACAAAGCAAGTTTGCTTAGAGCACATTACACAGGAATGCATCCAGGCAGGTTTTGAATATCTCCAGAGAAGGAGACTCCACCACCTCTCTGGGCAGCCTGTTCCAGGGCTCTGTCACTCTCACAGGAAAGAAGTTTTTCCTCATATTTAGATGAAACCTCCTGTGTTCCAGTTTGTGCCTGCTGCCCCTTGTCCTGTCACTGCACACCACTGAAAAGAGTCTGGATCCATCCTCCTTGTTCCCATCCTTTAGATATTTATAGACATTCATAAGATCTCTCATCAGACTTCTATACTCCAGGCTTAACAGACCCAGGTCTCTCAGCCTGAGACATTCCAGTCCCTTAATCATCCTTGTAGCCTCCGTTGGACTCTGTTATTCCCCTGTCTCTTCTGAACTAGGAAGCCCAGAACTGGACACAGTGTTCCAGATGTGGCATCACCGGGGCAGAATAGATGGGGAGGACGACCTCCCTTGACCTACTGGCCACACTCTTCTTAATGCACCACACATTGTTAGGAAACAAAGAAACAACAGGTGAGGTACTGATGTTTTTTCACAAAAGATTCACCATTTAACACTGTACAATGACTGCTGTAGACATTCTGGTGAGCCCTCAGTTCTCTGGGGCAATGCTGGGGAAGGATTAACGTTGGAATCTGCTGGTAGGACAAATCACAACAATGTGCTTGATGTATTTTACAAAAGCATCCGGTTTAGTATAGGAATCTTTCTATCTGACATAGCTTAGTCAGTGAATGGTAATTAAAGGTAATCATTCAACTCATTTAGTGTAATTTTTTTAAATTATTTTTTTCCAAATGAATAATAGGGCTGTTGTAAAAGAAAATATTGCTACACCAACTTCCTTTTGATAAAGCAATAATAAGAGACATAACAAAATGCTGTGAAGAAAACAAAGTCACAGCTCAGAGCCTTTTCTTAAAGATTTTCTTGCAGCTGTGTCCCAAATTATAGGAGTTTTTCCACACACTTAACTATGGCTCTAATTTACAGTAAGTAGTTTTACTATGGGCATCTGGAAATATGTGATTTTTCTTTCATCATATTGATTTATATGACTGTAATTATGACTTTCATTGTGTTTGGGAAAAACACTAGTTCTCCTGTTACCTGCTTGGACTTGTTTTGTTGTGCAAACTCCTATAGGGCTTTTTCCAAAAAACCCCACATCTACATGCTGGCTCCTTTATCCTGTTGTCCTATCTGCTTTGTCCTGGCTGTGCAGGAGCTGGAGCAGAGCAGGGACTGACAAATGTGCCTGGCTGCCTGAGATGAAGGCAGCATGGGTCAGCTGTGGGAAGCCTGGTCTGATGAAAGTTTTATATGTTTGCAAAAATGTAAACCTTTCTACCCTCATGAAATCAGGGCTAAAGGATGGCTCCTTCAAGTTGTGCCTCTATTCATAGCATTGAGACCAAAACCCCAGGTCCAAACATCTTGAGGCTTTCTAGCATTTAAATTCTAGGTCCAGATCTGGACTCACATTGTGCATTTTGAGCTCATTTCCGAATAAGCAGGTGCAGCAATACCCCACTGATCCAACATTCACAGCTATAGAGACATTAAAACACAGCAAAGAAAATGCCCCAGTGTGGTTAAATTCTCAAAGAAGGGACTCAAGGGACTCAAGCTGAGGCTTTGGAATTAGCTGAAGAAGACTTTCAGATGTCCCAGTCTTTCGCATTGGCTTGCTAATCAGTGCATTTCATCTTGAAACTAGGGAAGGATCATTAACCAAGTAACTTGTTCATCTTCACCTGCGTAAAAAAGGTCCTATAAAAATACCATTGAATTCTCTGAAGACTCAGAGAAGGAACAATATCATCTACTGTGAACCTGTGCTCATTATTGTCTTTAAATCAAGAAAGGTCATTATGAGAAAAGATTTCTCTGGGACTATTTGTGAAAATCGGTTCAGACACTGGGGTACGCGTAAAGCCATCACTTCTTACAGAAAGCAAAACACTCTGCTGTGCCAGCAAACTGTTAGGGTTTATTTGGTTGAGTTGACATATTTGTGTGGCCAGATTGAAAGGGCATAATGTGGGTTAATTTTTAGCCTGACTTCCTGTAAAAATTAGGTTCATATGACATTGTTGCTTGTCTAACTGCATATCTGTGTATACATTTTAACTTCACTTCTTCTGGGATTCCATTTAGATCTATAAAGTTCCTGTGAGCTGCATGAAAATAACTAGTCACTTGATGAGGAAGATAAGACAATTGCCCATGTTAGGGGAAAAGCATCATCAAGAGTCTTCCCCTTTATGAACCACCAGAGAATCATAACGTGGGCGACAACCCTTGGGAAGGCAGGGTCGCTGCTAGATCCACTGCTCACAGAGCAATATTTAATGCTATGTTAATAAAAGCTATTTGTAAGCCATTCAGGTTTTAAACCTCAGGAATTGGGAGTTGCTGGAGACCTGCTCAGGAGATAGGCCAGTTGTTTGGGCAACATCTTCCCACGGGTAGGACTTTATCACAAGGAAGATGAGCAGAAGATTCCATTATCTGTGTGGCTTCTGTGCTCTGACATTTTTCTGATATTGTTCCACTTCAGTTGTTGATATATAGCTCAGGCTCCTATAGAAACACATCCATGGGATGTGTGTGACTGATTCAGTTTCCACACCTCATACCTTATCAAAACAACTTTTCAAGATGTTGTCTATTTCAACCAAGTTCACAATGGAGTAAATTCTCAAAGATCATTCATTTCCTAAAGAGGCACTAACTTGGGAAACAGTATACAAAAAAAAACCCAAACCCAAACCAACCAAATAAAAAAAAAAAACCTGACTGTGCCAGAGCTCTGACAAAAGTCCTCAGACAAGGAGTTTCCACCTTTCTAGAAACCAAAAGCATGAATACTGTGGGACCTGCATATGTTACTCTCCACATGTACAAAATACATAAATTAAGCGGAATGTGGCTGTTTAAAGTGTCTAAGGGCATATATTAACTTGCCAAGTATATTTACAGCATGTCTAAAAACTGTTGCTAGGATAACTAAAATGTTTATTGGCAGAATATGAGGAGAGAATTTTATAAAATGTTTGCTTCTGGACAATATAAAGGAGGAGAGGGTGATGATTGTACTTCTGAATGTCTGTAACCCAAAAGTTTGCACAGTCCCAAATCCCAGCCCATTTATAATGATATATAAATGTCATGCCTTCCATATCTGAGCAGAAGCCAAGCTAAGGACACATGACATCTGCTCCAGATGAAAGTGATTTGTGCCCATAGTGTAATTCCATTTATGTAACAACTTTCTTGACTTTTTTTTCACAGTTACCAAGGAATTATTCAGGGGCATCTGGGGAGAATTGCAGTATAACAGTATTGGCTTGTTAAAAGAGTTTGGAATATAAATTACCCTTGTGAAGAGGAGGGGTAATAACTTGGTTACTACTATCTTGTAAAGAATTATCCATTTGGCACATACACAGATATGTGAGAGATTTTTCATATGCTGAAATGGATATTCCAGACTTCATTTGTTTCCTGTGACATTACTAAAAAATGTGTCTTTGTTTATTTTTATTTGTGCAATAAATGGTACAGGCTTTATGTGGAAGCAATGCTGCAGTGCTGCTCAGTCACAGTGCTTTTCATCAGCTTGGTACTTCTCAACCACATGAAAATGTAATCAACTGGTACAGTGCTCTGCAATTGACTACAGCTTACCACCACTTTAAGGACACACTCCCTCCCAATATACAAGCTCCTTAGTATCAACACTTGAATGTTTTACACCTTTTATGTTACTGCAGTTGTTAAATCTATTCTATCTCTCATTTGGCACCCACATCATTTAATCTATAGTCATGAATTCATAAGGGCTCAATGCTCATCTAATAAAAAGTTAGTCTCTGCCCCAGTAGCACTTACTGCATCATCACTTTTCTTACAGGACATGAATTTTTCAACAGCTTGTGAAAAGTTGTGAACAGAGCCTTAATTAAAAACACATTCAGCAGGAAGGTATCTTACATTATGAGTGAAGGCAAGATGTGGGTAATATTAAGCAGCTGTTAAAATACACAATTAAGTCAAGCTAATTGTTATTACTGGCAGCCCCAATGACAGATGAGCGGTGAAATGCTTGACTGAACAGGCCTTTGGTCAAACAACTGCTGTTGCACAGCTATTCTGCAGTAGGCTCCTGACCCTCATTGAATACAGAGATATAATACTGACAGTTAGATAAACAATTTGTATTGGTATCAAAAGCATTGTCCTTCCTCCTGTTCTTGATGAAAAATACTGTCTGGCTGAATTCAGATTCGAAAAGGCATAATGAGAGTTAATAGATTTGAGGGACAGGAACCACAAAGGCAGTTTGATCTGACACAGATTCACAACTTCTTCCAGTGGTTTCTACTCAGTAACTCATGTCTGAACTGGAACACAGGCCATGCAGTCTTGTTTTCACAGATACCTGGGATGGAGCTTTTATGTATTTTTCCAGAACTTATAAAGTTACTGAAAGTTTCAGGATACAGGTGACAAAGCCAGCATAACAATTTTTTGCCTGCCCATCATCCGGCTACTCCCTCTCACTTCTGTGCTGCTGCTCCATTATTTATTGCTGTAATGATTAAAAGAAACATGGGAACCTCTGAATTTGACTTAATTACAGAAGAAACATTTTGTTAACTGCCTCGTCATAGGCTGAGGCATTGCTGCAAACTTGATTTAGTCTTGTTCCACATGCTTTGTACTTATTTGGAAAACATGTCTTATGAAGAGTGGCTGAGGAAACTGGGGTTGTTTAGTCTAGAGAAGAGGAGACTGAAAGGAGACCTTATTGCTCTCTACAACTGGTGAGACTGTTGTCAGTCATATGACAAGAGGCAATGGCCTCAAGTTGCATCAGGGGAGGTTTAGATTGGGTATTACAAGGAAATTATTTATTGAGAGAGTGGTTGGGCAATCCAACAGGCTGCCCAGGAAGGTGGTGTAGTCACCATTCCTGAAGGTGTTTAAAAAATGAGTAGAGGTAGCACTTGAGGCTATGGTCTAGTGGTTAGGGAGATGCTGGAATGAAGGTTGGACTTGATGATCCTAGCGGTCCTTTCCAACCACAATAATTCTATGATTCTATTTACATCCAAAGTGTGTATAAAATGCTGCTTTTCTGCTATGGCAAAGTCTTTACAACCACTACAACTGTATTTCTCTCACTATGCATAGAGTGAGCAAGTTTCATTGTAACTGTCAATTAATGACGTTACTGGAAGGAAGAAAATCAAACATAAGCATTTAAGTAGCTGGACAAGAGCCTGAGGGATCTCACATATAAAGAATTAATTTTATGCCAAACTGCAAGCAAAGCAGATCAGTCAATATCTTATTTTTCCCTTTAGTATATAATTGCAATCATGGTGTCTTCCCTTGGCAAGGCCTGTCTATTGGCATCCTAGGAGTCTTTTTGAGATCCTAGGAAGCTAAGGAAGAGTAATTTCCTTAGAAGGTCAGTCACAAGAGTGTTCTCCATCATTTGAGCCTATGTGGGAGACTGGGGGTTGACAACCAATTCCAAAACAAGACCGGATCTCCTTGCTCCTTGGATCTCTGTGTAACTTCTGCACTTGGAGGACTTTATGGCATCAGCTGGTCTGGCAATCATGCCTGACAGTAAATGGTGCAAAGGAAGCATCTTCCACTTAAACCTCTGCTCCTTGGCCGGCATGATGACTAAGTACCTGCATTGTCTACATACAACCTTGCTGTTTATCTGGATTAGCCTTGCGTATGTGGGAAACAGGATGTCCTCAGGAGCTACACCAAGGCACAGGAATTTACTCTTGAAGCAACGTAACTTCTTGGCAAATTCTGCCCCTTTCAAATCTCCACTCAATGTTTTCTCCTTTGTCCCCATGTCCCAGGAGGCAGGTCCTAATCCCTCAGCATTTATTGCATGCACACCCCATGGTCGAGGAGATGGAAATGGAACTTTTATGTATTGGTGCTGGTTTTGCTCTGAAACATGCTCAAATACATGGTGATGGGCATGTTGAAGAAACCTGAATAGTACAGAATATGCTGCCAGCTCTGTTTGAAATCACTTTCTTCCCAGTGAGGTTGTTCTGCTTGTGCCTCCATCCTGTGGAGAGACATTATCATTCATTTAATACACCTTAAAGTGGAAAGATAAGAGTATTGTCTCTGTGTGGGGCACTCATCTAAGGCTTCGGTTCGTTTCTGAGCTGGTGAGCAAACAGGAGAAGTTACAGGAGGGAATACAAGTGAACAACGTAGAACAAGCCAGATGAGATCCACAAATGAATCGTTCTCTTTTCTAATCTCTTCCTTTAAAGAAAAAAGGAAGGAATAAAACTGGAAATAAAGCACTAGTTTTTTAACAGTGCTTGCAATTAACTATTGAAACAGCTTGCTCTAGATTCTCCTTCATTTGAAGGCTTTCAAACAAGGCAGGATGTCTTTCTAAAACAGATTCAAACAGAATGAGCCTTGATGTCAGGATTCCTGTGTTGTGCAGCCACTCAGATAAGATTTTTGTTACATTCCTCCTGGCCTTCGAGTCGCAGTGAGTTTCATTTTAGTTGCTCTCCTTCTGCATGTTGGGAAGAAGGCATATTTTTTTAATTAGAGAGCAAAGCAGTAATTTCTTTCTTGGTGTTTGTATATTTCACATATATATATCGGTTTTAATTGTAGGCCCATATGAAAAAAATCTGTATCTCCACCATGTCTTTGTCTTTTCTTACTTCTGCTGATTAAATTTTTAATTTTCCAGCTGTGACTGAAGCCATCACTAAGAACAGAAGGCAGCTCCTTGTTCTAAAACTACAAGGCTTAAATATTGGACACAAATAATCATAAAAATAAAGCATCATATAAAGGTGCATGGCAAGGTCAAAAATTTTTGTATAACTGTGTCAATCAGATAATGGGACTTTTCTGCCTATCATTATCTCCCTAATATGATCTTAAAAGTATTGCTTATTTAAAAAATCATTTAGTGGTTAAACTTAGGCACCTGATGTCATTTTGGAGCCCAAGAGTTACTTAACAGCTGCATGGGCTGGTACGTACAACACAAGGCCACAGAGGAGGCTTGTGCCCTTCCAAAGTGATAGCAGGATGACAGACAGGACAACCAGGAGGCCCTGAAGCCTTACCAGTACCTGTGCTTCACCATGGAGTTACTGGGACAGCAATTCACTTCCCTGCTGTCTAATACATAAAGCAAATTAGAATTTTATTTTTTTTTTTAAATTCAAAAGCATATTGATTTAAAAAAGAAAATAAACATGAGATCAAGACTTCACATGGCCTATACTAGTCTGTCTTCATTAATTTAGGATAGGGTTATATTACATTATCTAAGAATTTATCCCATAACTAAATAAATTGAATAGCATCTATGATAACTGATTTCAAGAGAATTATGTTAAAGTGAGGGCTGTCAATGAACCTTACTCACAGTAAGCTAAGCTACCATTCTGGTCTCCTTTCCGTCTTAGTTATGGCTGGCTAACCGGACTACCAGATAGAAAGTACACAAACCCAGACATTAAAAGATCTATTCCAGATAATAGATTACCTTGGAGGTTACAGTGTTTGTGTTCAACATTTTGTCAAAATACCAAGCTGGTCCTGTGAGAGGCTGGAAGATATTTTCCTCTCCTTTGAGGACTTGGTTCTGCTCAATGTGACCTGTACTGCAAACACTGTGAAATGATGGTATTTAGTTTGAGCTTACGTTTTCAGCCTTACTGCAATTACAACCATTAGAAGAATCTCGTACTGGTCTCTGTTTTCTTTCTAAATATTAATTCTGTTCATTGTCACTTGTAAGCATCAACCAGCATTCTAAATAGATTAATTAAATCTGTTATTGCAGAATTCCTTTCAAGAGACAAGGATCTTCCCCTCTATTCTGCCCTAGTGAGACCACATCAGGGGTACTGTGTCCAGTTCTGGGCTCTCCAGTTCAAGAGGGACAAGTAAATACTAGAGAGTCCAATGGAGAGATACGAGGTTGATTAAGGTACTGGAACATCTCTCTTATAAGGAAAGGCTGAGAGCCCTGGGGCTGTTTAGCCTGGAAAAGAGAAGCCTGGGAGGGGATCTTATTAATGTCTATAAATATCTGAAGGTTGGATGCCAAGTAGAAGGGGCTAGTCTCTTTTCAGTTATGTCCTGTGATAGGGTGAGAGGTAATGGTCACAAACTGGAAGAGAGGAAGTTGCACTTCAACACAAGGAAAAAACTTTACTGTGAGAGTGATGGAGCACTGGAACAGGCTGCCCAGAGAGGTTGTGGAGTCTCCTTCTCTAGAGGCTTTCAAAACCTGCCTGGACATGTTCCTGTGTGGCATGCCCTGGGTGTTCCTGCTCTGGCAGGAGGGTTGGTCTCAGTGATCTCCAGAGGCCCCTTCCAACCCCTAATATTCTGTGCTTCTGTGGTTCTATGATCTCACACAGAATCACAGAATGTTAAGGGTTGGAAGTGACTTCAAAAGATCATCTAGTCCAAACCCCCTGCCAGTGAAGGACTACCTAGAGCAGGTCATACAGGAATGCATCCAGGTGGGTTTTAAATGTCTCCAGAGAAGGAGACTTCACAACCCCTCTGGGCAGCCTGTTCCAGAGCTCCATCACCCTCATAGTGAAAAAGTTTTTCCTTATGTTCCTGTGGTACCTCTTATGCTCCACCTTACACCCATTGCCCCTTGTCCTGTCATTGGACATAAAAGCGAAGAGCCTGACTCCATCCTCCTGCCACTCGCCCTTTATGTATTTATAAACATTAATTGGTCATCCCTCAGTCTTCTCTTTTCCAAGCTAGAGACCCAGCTCCCTCAGCCTTTCATCGTAAAGAAGATGTGCCACTCCCTTAATCATCTTTGTGGCTCTTCACTGGACTCTCTCAAGCAGTTCCCTTCTTGAACTGAGGGGCCCAGAACTGGACACAGTATTCCAGAGACCGTCTCACTAGGGCAGAGTAGAGAGGGAAGAGAACCTCTCTCAACCTACTAACCGCACTCCTTCTAATACACCCCAGGATGCCACTGACCTTCTTGGCCACAAGGGCACATTGCTGGCTCATGGTCATCCTGCTGTACACCAGGACCCTCAGGTCCCTTTCCCCCATGCTACTCTTTAACAAGCCAATCCCCAACCTATACTGGCACATGGGGTTATGCTTTCCCAGATGCAAGACTCTACACTTACCCTTGTATTTCATTCGATTTCTCCCTGCCCAGCTCTCCAGCCTGTCCAGGTCTCACTGAATGTCAGCACAGCCTGCTGGTGTGTCAACCACTCCTCCCAGTTTTGCACCATCAGCAAACTTGCTGACAGTGCACTCTGTTCCCTCATCCAGGTCACTGATGAATATATTGAATAGTACTGGCCCCAGTACTGACCCCTGAGGGAGTCCACTAGATACAGGCCTCCAACCAGACTCTGCCGCATTGACCACATCTCTCTGACTTCTTTCCTTCAACCAGTTCACACTTCACCTCACTACCTGATCATCCAGACCACACTTTCTCAGTTTAACTGCAAGGAAGTTGTGGAGATGGTGTCAAATACTTTATTGAAATCAAGATAGACCACACCCACTGCACTACCATCATCTATCCACCTGGTTATTTCTTCATAGAAGGCTATCAGGTTGGTCAAGCATGACTTCCCCTTGGTAAAACCATGTTGACGGCTCCTGATGACACCCTTGTTCTTGATATGCCTAGAGACAGCAGCAAGGATAAATTGTTCCATTACCTTTCCGGGGATGGAAGTGAGGCTGACCAGTCTGTAGTTACCCAGGTCATCCTTCTTGCCTTTTTTGAAGACTGGAGGGACATTTGCTTTCTTCCAGTCATCAGGCACCTCTCCTGTTCTGCATGACTTATTAAAGATGATGGAGAGTGGTCTAGCAATGCCCTCCGATCATTTCTGTGGCCCTGGAAACATATTTTTTGGAAATATAGTTATTCTTGATCTGAGAATGAAGTTAGAGGAAAATGCAACATTTTCCCTTTTTTCCCTTTCTTTTTTTTGGCACCTTCTCTCAATCTCACTTTGAAAAGTACCAACATCCTCACACTTCAAAGAAACTGTGTTCCTCATGCGGGAAATGTACCTTTTCCTCTCCCTACAAATAAATCTTCCCGATTTCACCTCATTGTAGTTCATTGAAAGAGAAGGAATCCCTCAGTTCATATGTACAGGGCATATTTAAGTAAATGCCCAGGTTTCAGCACTTTGTTTCTCAGATGCCCACTCTTCTGCCCATAAGCCAGCCTAAGACTGATGTGGGTGTCTTGCAATTAAATTTCTGAGGAAGTAGTGTAGTTCAACTGTGAAAAAGCCATAGACAAATCTTAGTTGAGTTGCTGTTAGGGAAAAACATGCTTATAAAACAGAGTAGATACGAAACTGAAGGACCAGAGGATAATTCAGTGGGAAAGAGACCTAGGGAGTTCCCTAATCCAACCTTCTGCTGAAAGCAGGGTCAGTCAAGAAGCCAGACCAAGTTTATCAGGGCTTTATCCAGTTAACCTCCTTGAAAATCTCCAAGGATGGAGCCTGCTCAGCCTCTTTTAGCAACCAGCTCCACAAGCTGACTTTTTTCAATGGAAAATAGTTTTTCCTTATATCTAGGCTGCTCTCTGTCTGCTTTCACTAATTTACCTGCCCCATTGAGCCTTTCACTACCAACGTATCACAGAAGCTCCTTTTGTTTCCCTTGACATCCATCAAAATCCTAAACTTAGCCTAACTTTGGTTTTCTTAAGCTACCTGCCCATGTAATGTTCCCAAATCCCTCCTTTGAACCCCTCCCTGCTGTCCACCCTCTGCATATCGCCTCTTTGCATTGCCCAGCCATCTCATGGCTGTGCCTGACTCTGAATCCCCTCACCAGGCCTGAGAGGAGGAGACAGGGCAGCATTCAGAGATGGGAGTAAGAAGAGGATCAGGGAGAAGCAATGTAATGGACAAGAGGTCAGAAATGGCAAAAAGCAAACTTTCTATAAGTGTAAAGTAATTCTGCATATTTTATTTTCTGGGTATCTGACTTCATGCCCTGGGGCCTGATTTGCTGAAATGCTGAGTATTGCAGCTGCAACTGAGCTCAATAGGACCTGAACTCTGCTTTAAACAGATAAAGCTGAGCACACTGAAAAAAATTGGGCATAGGTGCCTCAGACTGGAAAACCAAAATTTTGTGTGTGATTCTGTAAAATAGTGCTAATAATATCCCTTATTCTCACAAGGGTCTTGAATACATAAATGCATTCATTGCGAAGTACTCAGATACCATAGGGATGAGCTCAATAGAAAAGCCCAGGAGGCAACTGAAAATTCTGTCTTTAGAGAAGCATTTGAATAGTGTGCAGTAAATAAGGCTTGGAGCCTCTCATCTTATAATAAGGAATAAACAAGAGACTGAATAACTGCTGATTAAGTGAACAGCATCCATCCTGCATGATGAATGAGGTATGGTCCTTTGGAAAAAAATCTATATGTGACTGTGTCATTAACAACTATGTCATAATACAGAGCCACAATGGAGGGGACAGATTTATCTCCTACATTATTTTAATTCTGACATTTCCTTTTTTTTTTTTTTTTTTTTTTTTTTTGGTAAAGTGTTTCTGCAATCATAAAAGTGTGCTTTTAACGTAATTACTGCACACATCTATATGTATGTTTATTCAAAACACTGTGGTTTAATGCAGCTCAAAAACAGGTCTCTTTTTGGCATAGTCTTATTCCCATGATGTTGATAAAGCCAGAAATACTGTCATAGTTTATATTTTCTGTTTGTTGTACTACCTCCTCCCAGTGAACATGAATCCTTCTAACCTTATCAGTGACTAGGAATTAATTTATTTTATGATTCTGTAGTTACCATGTTCAATACATTGCATCAATAATTGTATTACAAATGTATGTGTTAAATGTATATCAAGCATAAAACAGGCAATCCCATTAGTTAAGGAAGCTGTATTCATTTCTCCATACACAGGAAAATGCTGGATGTTGTGCTTGTCATAAACACTTGTAATGAGAAAGGAAAATTGGGTTGTAGGTTGCTATAAGGCGTTTAAATAAAATGTTTTATTGCTATTGAAAATTTAAAAAAATAAGATGCTTTCTAAAGCAAGATGCAGCACTGCTTTCAGGAAGTTGTTTTGTTTTCTCTCCCCTTAAGACAAAAGAATATTAAAAAAAAAAAAAATAAAATCCATTCTAGTTTGTCAGGCAGATGTATTCAAAATGCGTCCTACTACAGAAATAGAGGAATTTATAGGTTGTTTGCAGTCTGGCTAGGCTTAATATTAGCTTTTGTTCAAAATGTCACTGTACTATCCTCATACAACTTCTTTCTGCAAAAGGCAACCCACTGCTGGGGATTTACCCATCAGTTTCTGGGCCAGCTTCTCTAAGCGCATTAGCTAGTTTTCATCAAGACTTTTTCTCCCCTTCCTATTCAAAGTTGCCAAAATTAAGTCTTGTTTGCTTTGTTTACCACTTGGGAACAAGGCAAACAGACTGACAAATCAGCAGGAGAGCATACTGCTGCACCTGAGAACTAGGCATCAGAGTCCACCAAAACCCTTCCAGAAAGAATACAAAAACCCCAGGCCAACCCATAGCATCTACTGCCATGTGTTAATTACAACATCACTAAAGAAATTAATTTCTACAGGGAAAGGGAAAGTATGTCTACATAAAGGTAAAATGTCTGAAGATACAAATAAGTGTCACCTACAAGAACAGCTTTAAAGTTCATATTCGGTCATGTCTAGCCTGAAGAAGAGCAGATGGTATGTCAGCACCAGAAACAGCATCAATATTTTGGGATTAACCTGGCTTTTCTGTAGCCAACAAAGTGCAGGGATTATCAGCTTTCAAGATTTTGTTTTCCTCCCTGTGCTTTAATGTCACACAATTTCACAGCAGCTAAATATGACAGACAAAACTGCTACCCCTCCTTCAGATTTCATATTGGAACGTTATTGGAAAATTCAAGAGCTGAAGATGACTTAAACTTTCAACACTATCCTTGTCATCAGACCGGGAACAGGAACAAGGGGGAAAAACATTGCAATTATGGGAGAACAGGTATACAAATATTTTGCTGTCCTGTAACTTTAGTTCTTTGAAAGGCTTTGAGGATCTTGTCACACATTTACTGACAGATTAAAATCCCACTGCTGAAGTGATCTCTACTCCCTTGTTGTCCATTCTGTCATCTCCTGAAAGCTGCCATTCCTATAGCTGAGGTGGCTGGATGGCTTTTGAGTCACCTTTTAACCATCACATTTTGCAGGAAAGTGTGAATCAAAAGGGATTAAGATTTACTTTAATAAGCCTGGCTGTTAACTGCACTGGTTTAAGTGAGGCCCCACAGTCCATACTGAGAGGGCAGAAGTTTCCCAGCAAGGGACAAGGCAGAAGCTAGAGATGAAAATTGCTTTGCCTGTCACGGTTCAATCTACTGTTGAATGTACATCAAAGCTTCCAGTGGATTACGATGAAAACATAAAAAAAAAGATGAGGAACCTACCCCAAATAATAATATTCATGTGGTAACTCAAGACTCATATATCCTAACTACAGGATCCTATCCCTCCAAGAATTACATCACTTTTTCTACTGACATGGATCACATAAGAAATTATTTATTTTGTAAACAGGGAAAAGTCATTTAAATCTAAGCATGTAGCCTGTTGAGGGGAGCTTCTGTTTGAAATTAAGAGGAAAAGAAAAGGGTTGAATAATTTTATTTCATTAGAACTACACATAAACTTGGACAGTCTAAACATTAATTTACAGTTGAAAACCAACCAACCAGAAAATAAGGAAGTGAACCAACCCCAGATAACATCTTCCTTACTCCTTCCCTTGTCTTAAGGCTGGATCAATGTGCAAAAATGAGGGAAATGTTTAAGCTAATAGGAGACAATTATAGTAGTCAAGCCTTTTCACACCCACCTTTCTTTCCCTCCCTAAAGTGTATTTGCCACCCAGACAACAGCAGGCAAAGTATGCCATCCATTGTTTCGATAATGATACAGGTGGGTGGAACAGAGGTGCTCACAGGATCCTGTGACAGGGAAAAATTCACTGTCACTACAGTGCACTTGAAACGTTATGTCTGACAGCCCTGTCTTGTCCCATCCCTGCTTGCTTTAGCCTCTCCTCCTCTGTACTGGAGCACAGAGGTAAGTCATCTCCTCTCCTTGGTCTCCCCTGATGGGTTCCTAGATGGTGGGGAGTAGTCTCTGTGCTTTTCCCGATGTTGCACTCCCAGTGCAGCAGCATTGCAATCTGGACTGAGGAAAAAGGGTTGCTCTGTGTCTTGTGGATGTGTTTATAGTGCCAAACCTTCCCCTCTGCAGGGCCAAACTGCTCTCTCTTGTGCTGGTCTGAAGCTTTCAGGCATGTGAGATCGTCCTCTTCCAAACATACTCCAGAGGTGTGAAAATGCTTTAAACTTTGCAGTCCTTTCCAATGATCAGAGATTCCCTGGCCTTAGCAGAATGAGTGGGATGACAGTCTCCTAACTGGAGCCCACACATGCTCTAAATACCACATGCAGTTTTCTTTAATTTATAGTCATTACTAATGCACCACTGCAATGATCAAGCTCTGACAATTCTTTTGCTAGCCATATCCCACTGCCTGGACTGCAACAAGGAGAAGCTGTTTGATCTGCAAGGACAGCTTTGGAGGTCTAGGGATCCCCAATACACAGCCATAGCCTATGGCACGAGGGTACCCAACCATTTGGGGAAGAGGCTGCGTTATCATTGTGATTGGTCTACCTCCCAGAATTGGTCAGGAATAGTCCTTCATGGCTTAGAAGAGGCTGCTGAGGTATATGCCACAGGGAATCTGTTTGTGTTGTGAAGAAAGGCAGTGAAAATCAGTAGAATAATGAGATGTTTTCAGCTTTGTGTTCTCAAGCTGTATATTCTCCCATTCCATGGACTACAGACACTGGAAAGTAAATGGTGACTACTAGACAGTGTTTTTTAAAAAAACTAATACATATAATTTAAAGTAGTCTAAGTACTTCAGCTGATATCTTATTCTAAATCCAGCACCTTTTTTCTCTTGCACTGTAGGGGATCCAAACAATCAGTCCTCTTCTCAGATATATTAATCCTTAAATAAAGAACATGTAGAGTCATAGAATTACATAGGGTTATTGGAATGGAAAATGGCACTTACTTCTAGAAAATACATATCTTTGTTGTTGCTGGTCTGTAATAGAAAACTGCATCTGGAACCCCTATTGTTGTGGCAAAGTCTAAAAGGAAGCTTTATTTCTTCAATAATGAGAGGCAAAGCCGTGTAGCTTTCAAGCTGCTGGAAATTTTGTGTTCCCTGAGCAGAGGCTGCTTTTAGGAGGCACTTCACCTATACCAAATGCTGCCACAGGGCAACAGCATAATGGAAATTTCAAGTCCTCTGCCCCTTGCAGGACCTTTCTAGTTGCCCAGCACAGGGTTCAGTAAGCAAAGATACAAACCAATAACAAAAGAGAAAATGCTTTTATTTATTTTTCCCTGATCTCTAGGGTTTTGGTGACACTCAGAACATACTTCCCAAATGAATAATTTAAGTCTTTATGGCTCATTCAATTTCTGTTTACACACTGCATTTTCTCCAGCTCAGGCTATGTCAGTACAATGCAAGAGATAGCCTTTCTAGACACAGAGTTACTATTCTCCATACATGTAACATTGGCCAGCATTCAAGCCTGGAAACATAACAGAGACTTTTGTGCAGATATTTTTGGCTGATATTGGGCACTGCTATGATAAAGAGGAATGGAAGCCATCTGCAGAAAACATACACACACACATATACACAAAAGCAGTTTTACTGGTCAAGGAATCCAGGATCAATGCCACACTTGATCTCTGGATATTATCAGAGCTATGCAGGAGCCAGAATTTCTGTCTCAGAGACAGCCCAAGATTTTTAATCTTTCCAAATTAGATCAGAACAGAATGTTTATTTTCAGAATTTGCCCTACAAATGTTTTTAATTAAAATCTGACTTTCTATTTTGACATTTGTCATTTATAATTTTTCATTTAAAAGCAAAATCTGCAGTGAAAGCCCCTTCAAAATGGAGCCAAGGGGTTTCAATCTGATCAGCTTCAGTCTTTTCAAAACATTGTATTACAGAAAGTGAGGAGGCCACTTCATTACATTTCATTTTGTTCAAAATGAAATATCATTATAATCAATATTTCCTGCAAAATGTCCCAGTTATAGCAAGCCCATACTATCTAACACAAAGCTGCTTCCACCAAATATTTTTTACCATATCTACTAAGAAGTAATTATCTACATGGGAAGAATTCAGACACCTGATGTCCCTTCTGTACAATTTTCTTCCTCCCTGAAGCTCAATTTTTTATTAAAGCCACAAGACAAAGTATCTAGAAAAGCTGTAGAGGAGGGGTAAAAGACCTAGATGGAGAAACAACAGCTGATACCATAGAAGGAAATGCCTTATTCAGGGACATCACTAACGCTAGCAAGTAGACCTTTGCACCCATGCTCCCCATTGCCAAAGGGCTGGGGTAGCAAGTCATGGCTTACATGGGAGGGATGAGCTGAACTGAGCTGAGCTGACATTGTCATTTTGCTCACGCAGACTGGGTTCAGGGGCTCTGAGCTAGTCTGGCTGAGCCCTGAACTTAGTTCAAATGAAATATATAGTAGGAGATCCATGAGGATCATCTCTGCACCAGACACAGCCTCTGGTGTTTTGCTTATTCCTGTCCTCACTGTGCACTGCCAGAAGTGGAAGCAGAGGCACTGCACCAGTAACACAACTCTTAGGACATGTCCAGCCAGGCTCCCCAAGACATGGTAGGGACACCCTTCTCTCACATGAGGCATCAGCTCAGCTTTCATCATAACAAGAGTTCACCTCCTCCACAGTAATTCTGCATGAGATCAGTCCCTGCTTGTCTCTGCCCAGCATCACCAGCTGAGATGCAGAAAGACTCAGATGTCTAGAAGATGCTGTTTAAAATTAATTAAGATGCAGGCTGATGTCCTCACAAGAAGCATGGGAAAATTATGCACTACCAAGTGCCCTGCAAAAAAGGCAACATGCTGAAGTGGTCAGCCTACATATTTAAAACTGAGAAATTACTATAGGGAAAAAGATCAAAACATTAATTTTAGAAACAATGATAAACAGAATTATTTATGTCCTAGTAAAGGAAAAGACTTAGGCCACACTCCCCAGGAGGACCTAAGCACAGTTTTCCTCCTGCTACCGTGTCCCCTCAACACTTGGCTTCAACCCTTCTTTTCTTGCCCTAGCGTCCACCCCTGGCCAGGCTGTCCTGAGGGGCTCAGGAGCTCTGGAGGCTGCAGGAAGAAGCCCAACAGTCTTTTTCCTACCTGTGGTGCAAGCTCTGCCTGCCCTCTGCACAACCACACACACCTGGATGGAGGCTGGAGGCATGATTGGATGACAGTGAGTCTGTGACTGCTTCCATGCTTCTTCCTTCTTTCACCTCCCCTCTTTTCCACCCCCTGCATGAAGACTACATTGGTGGCACCACAGAGTAGTTCATATATGCAGTAATAGATATTTTTACATCAGCTGCAGTCAGGTGGGTGCCAATGTGGTGATGCCTCTCACTGCACCAGTGCTTCTGTCTACAACACTGTGACAGTGACAGTTTTATTCAGACCCTTATGGTGTAAGTCCTATTTATGTATTGCATTTCTACGAATTTGCTCTGCTCTGTAGAGGTCTTCAAAAAATTCACGGAAGACTTAACAATTCTTCTAATTAAAGGTACCACAGTCAGGATTCCAGCTTTGGTGTTACAACTGCACAAGGGTAGTCTGACCTTATCTCCCAATTCATGCCACAAGTATCTCAACCTTTCAAGGCAGGACCTCTCCAGTGTCTATTCAGGACATATTTAGTGCTTCTTGGTAGTACAAGAAGAATAAGGGAATAACATATCAGCATAATAGAGAATCTGGTGCAATACTATCTTTGCCTTTACTTTTAAATGGAATATTTCTGCTTCCTTTTAAAACAAAACACGAAGACTGTTTCCTCCCTGTCTGAGGATTGTTTTGCAGTGTTTTAGCACAGACTGGGACTTGTGTGGTGTATTATTAATACAAGTTATTAATAGGAGCTAATAATGGAAGCACAGACACTTTAGGGAATGAGATCATTACAATTAAGAGTAAGAGGAGCCTACACAAGAAAATGAAAACTTACATTGCTTAAACAGTTTTAATAATAACCAGTGGGTTTCCACTCATTAAGATTACTTTAAGTATCTGCATCAGAGAGATGGTCAAAGAAAATGTATTCAGAGATAAACTGAAGAATAAAACAGGGCAATGAATGGGGAATGAGATCACATTTCTTTCTAAATATGCAAATAGATAAACATCAGAACAATAGATTTTCTTCTGTTCCCTTCACAAAGGTGCAGTTTGCTTATCTGAGATCCTTGTGAGGCTGGTAAGAATACAAGGTTTAATACAAAATCTCCAAGAGGCAAACAAACAGTTTGGCCAGGCTGGCTTTATTGTCATAGAAATCTTTATATATACACAGACATATATATGTATGTGTACAAATAACTACACTTATTTTTTTCTTTACCTATTGTTGCCTTCATGTGGAAATATTATACAGTTAGAAGAGTGGAAACAGGAAAAAGAGTTATTCCTTTAACTTAGTGCAATGTACACAGCCATATAAGTATATTGTCTGCTTGACATGCATAACTACCTTTACAAACCCTCACAGTCTTCAATTAGTATTCCTGTGTCAACTTACCAGTGGTGAGTCCATAATTCTTTGCAAATCCAACAGTACCTAGTACAGTCAGTAGCTAAACCCTAAACAGAAAAAGTATCCATCTACTACAGGTTTTAACACTCATTTTTACCCTCCTGCTCTATTTCCCCCTCTCACCAGTCCCATATAGAACAAGTCTACTAGTAAAGAAATACATTATAACCTTCCAAACATGCCAACCATCTAATGTGGTTTGACAAGGAGGACTGAAACCAGGTTTCTGCAGGAGAGTGTTGATGGAAGATTGTTGTGTTCCCAGGTTTTTCTTTTGGCTGATAATGCTTCAAAACCTGAACCATGAGCTGGCTGGTTTGAGTTCTCCCTTTCTTTTCCACCTAGTCTCTAACCCTATGGTCTTTTTCTTTCTTTCAGAAGAGGTTACTCCTTGTAAGCACTGTCCACAGCTCACTGCAGTCCAGGGGCTCCTTCCTCTTGTTTTGGGGGGTGTTGCTTATGTATTGGGCCTGTACGGAATTAAAATCCAGCAGCATCACATAAAATGTCACGTGTGAGCTGGCGGTGACAGGAGGTCTTATAGCTGAGATCTTCCCATGGGATATCCTGGGTAACCTTGCCATGAGAATAACTTTCTTTCCTGAGTGAAGACTATGGAATTGGCATAAAATTAGCATTTCTCACAACTGAAGTCTAAGGTGCCTTATTTTTCTTAAAACCTGATGGAAGCTGGGTGTCCAGTTCCTCACATGCCCTTGAAAATCCACGTCTTGGCTGTTTCTTCCCATTGTACACTAAGAGGCAGAGTGCTCAGGGAGAAGCAGGGTCTGCTCTGCACTTCTCGTTAGTGTCATTTCACTGCCTCTGAGGGTGAGGGAAAAGTGCACACTGGGAATAGCCAGGTCACTCAGACATCTGAGGATGGTTACACCGGATAGTTAGATCTTTTCCCAATGTGTAATCACCTACAGGACCCATGTAGTGAAGACAAGGTGAGATAAGCTTTGATATGAGCTGGGCAAATTTTCCAGGACCCATTTGGTGCTGAGGTCTGGACTATGACATCTCCACTGCCATTTACTCCTGTGCTAGCTAGACCAAAGTTTGCTCAAGCGCACATGCCAGTTCTAGGGCCATCCCTTCAGTTACAACATGCAACATCCACACAGTTATGATCCCAAGTTTACCACTTGGTTTAATGAGATGGCACAAATGGTCCCTTCATTATAATCCTTCCATGCAAAGCTTACTTGAGAAAGTTTTCAGAATGCATATGAAATTAATTCAGAGCCTGCAAAAGCATAACATGCAAAGATACACAAACCTGTTGTCCCTTTTAAAACTACACTCAAATCCATGCTGCCATCCAGATGCTGAAGGCAGGACTATTATTCACTTTTCTGCCTCCCTCATTACATTAGCTTCCTTAATAAGAACAAGGAATTGGAAGAAGTTATGATACAAACCAGAATTTCAAACCTGTCAAAAAAGCAAAAAGTAAGCTATCAGGGCTTTCAGATTTTCATTATATTTTACTGCCATTAATTGAACCTGTTTCTGAAATAGATGTATTTTATAATCCAATTTCTTTAATGAAGAGTTCAAACCCACAGATTGTGTTTGTGTCAGGGACTGAAATGGGAGCTGATGACTCTGTGTGTCTCTGACAAAAGCTAATTCATAGGAGTCGACTGTGTGAAAAATAAACCGAAACATTATTAATAAAACATATTGTCCATGAACAAACTCCTTGCAAATGTAGCCTGAGTACATTTTCATCGCCAGTGTTTCCTTAGAAAGACATGTCATCCCTTGAGAGGTATGCATGGTAAGTGGTGCTGAGAGCTGTGGAGGAAATGTGCAATGACTGGGTGCCCACAGGTCTACCAAAAAAAATTCCCCATATGAAAGAGAACTTGTCATCCAGAAACTCACAGTCAGTACAGACAAAAAGATTGTTTCAAGAAGGGAACTGGTGTCAGTAGAAAACAATGATAAAAAATGATCAAAGATATAAACATGGAAAATGTGTGTGTATCACATCATTCTGTGTTACTGGAGCAATGATATACATAGTCACAGGAAGACAAATGGCCAGAACAGTCAAGAGGTGAAAACTGTGTTCAACTTTAAAATTTCAGTAGTGAAAAAGAGGCATAAAAACCTGATCCTGAAGGGACCTACATAAATGGGTGTCTCCGATATGCTTTATTTTTTTTCTGTTTCTGTAGATATCACTACCCTTTGTACTAATTAAAATCTTCATTTACATGTACTTTTACTCTCTCTTTCTCTTTGCAACTTCACTCTGTTCTGTTCTTTTTTTTTTTCTCTGTCATCCTTTATCTTCCAGATACCTTTTTAATTAATTTTTCCTTAAGGTCATTTTTTTTCTATCCAGTGCACAAGTGGCTGCTGCCCTTTGTTCTTCTTCTTTCTTTTCCTATCTTGCCTTTTTGCTTTCTTTCTTTCAGCACTTCTCCCTCCTTTTGGAGAGCTCTTTTCTTGCTTTCATGCTTAATTTTGTGGATCCCCGTGCTCACTCCCTCTCTGCCCTACTCCATTTTCTCTTACCCTATCTCCTCTATCACAAAAATTCTCACATAATCCCTTTCTATAGTCACAAAAATGCTGATTCCAGCCTCTCATCAGACACACTTTTCCTCTCGTAGTAGCCTTTTCTTCTCTAAACCTCTCCTAAACTTATTACTTCCCTGTCCCAGAATCTACTCACAATTGCAAACTCCTTTTCCACCAAATGTGCTCTTGCATGTATATGAACTGTAGATACTTATCCCATCTGTCTATAAATAGAAATAGGGATGAACTACTCTATCCTCTGCTATTGGAATTTCAGACTTCCAATGGATAGGAGTGGGCCAGCCACTAGAAAAATGACAGATGCTTTCTATTAATCCCTCTCCCTTCCCAAAGGGAAGAGAAAGAGATTAAGGGAGAGGGATTTATGGTCTGGAAAAGAAAAATAAATCAGCTTTAATTAAAATAATAATAATAATATGGAATATATACAAATGTATTCAAAAATAGTATTGAATCTAACCCTCCTGATTTCAATTACGTCACCGTTGCCATTGATGCTGTGCAGCAGGCACTGGGATTCTGGAAATAGATTCAGGAACACTCACATTGAGAAATGAATGAAGTTGGACATTTTCCTGCCAATAGCCAACAACAATAAGGAAAATTTACCCAAGCTGGATTCAAAGGAAGAATAGGATAAACTCATGAATGTGTTGGTTTTTTCCCTACTGCCTTGAGTAGAACTGAAGGCAGCAGTATCACCAGGTTCAGGAAAAACATAGGAGAATCACTACATCAGTATTAGTAAATGCTACACAAGCAGAGACCATGTGCTGATGAGACCAGGTCAGCACTCCCTGGCATCAGCATGCTTTTAGAGGTACCTGGTTTTTAGCATGGCTTTCTAGACAAATATGCATTTATATGTGGCACACAATGTAGTCTGTTTTCATCCAGCTGTTTTTTAATCTAGAAGCAGCCTGTTGAATAGTCAATGTGAAATACTCCTACATTTTTTCATGATGTACCTCTGCTCCATCACTTTACCCAGATAGTGGCATGTGCTCAGCAGCTGAAAATATGTCTGGATACTAGAGAACTGGAAATCCAAGGCAGTGATTAAGAAAATCTATGACAGTTTGTAACATACCTTTATTACGTCAGTAATGAATTTTGATCGATTTGATGCAAGTAGGTCATTATGAGTGTCTTTACATCAATTTACATCTCAGAAATATTCATGTAGTTGGCACGATTACAGAGCAACATATAGTCACGTGAGGCAGCACTGCCTGGCAACACCACATGGTCATGCTGTGGTCTCACACAGGGCATACTCATCCAGTGGTGGTTGCTTCCCATCAGCTGGCTGCAGAAACAGTTACGTGCAATGAGAAAGACATATGTCTGTTTTAAATAGGAAACCAACCCTATTTTCACTATTGTAATGCTGCTCTTTTCAAGCTTCAGGTAGAGGATCAGTTAATGCAGGTGTTTTAACTGTCTAGATACTATGAACTTTTCTTTTCCATGCTGTTTTTCTCCCTTTGATGCTTTGATCTGTAGAGGTCTAGTTTGTTCTCTTTCAAACACCAGCAGCTAAATGGTCGTGGGTTTGTTTCTGGCTACTAAAGACCAGAGTCTACCAATCAACTTAGAATATCATGTCACTCGTTTCTCTTGCACCCACTCTCTTTTTTATCTTTTTTTCCTCTTCAGGAAAATGTCTGCCTGATTCATGGGCACAAGGCTAACTCCAGGTGTTCACTTCTCCTACAGAAATCTTCTTCATCTTCACCAATAGATCTGGAAAGATGAGGGGAAGCAAAAAGAGAGCCCTGGCGCAATAGATAAATCAGGACGTTGTTAAACCAGCCAGGGTTTGTTTGTTCTTTCTCACTAGCATTCTTTCCCTACTAGTTCAATAGTGAATTTTAGCTGACTGTTCATTTTGAGATGAGACCCCCAAAGCCTTCTTTCTTGCCAGAGTCACATTACTTTCCTAGCTTTTTTACCTGTACTTATCTAAGCTACTTCAAAAATATTTTTTAAAGGATCAGCAACCCCTGAAGTCAAACCTCTGATACATACTGTCTTCACTTTCACTCACACCTAAAATTCATCCTTAAGGAGAAGAAAACATCTTTGTTAGCTTAAGGAAAACATATATATGTATGAAAGCAGTCTAAGTGCTAAACAGAACCTGACCACAGGGGAACTGAAAGTTTGGAAGCATGCTGCTGCCTACATTAAAGCTAACTCATACTTTCCTCCTTTCTTTTTTATTATTACAATTCCAATTTTTTTTTTTTTTATTATTATTATTATTGTTGTCCCAAATCAGGACAGGGACAACTACTGTGCAAGAGCCTTGCAGTCAAAAAACTGGAGATACTAGAAAATATCCTGAGGGAAAATGTCAAACCCTTGATCTTGACAAGTTTTGAAGAAGATCTTTGAATTTGGAAAAAAAAAAAATTTGGCACAGTAACACTAGCAGGTTTCAGTTTCCCTAGAAATAAAAGTTTTGATGCCTGGTTTCAAAATAAGTTCGTATTTCAAAATATATTACATACTACCATATATTACAAAAGCGTAACACAAGATAAAATAAAAAAGGTCCAAATACCTGCACAGTGAAATTTGTATTTTCAGCATTTTATTGCAGTTAGTAATAGAATTAGAAAAATTCAGTCTTTTGAATATAGGGTTGTAAAGTTTCTACATTTTAGAAAGTGGAAAATGCTTTGTGTTCTTGAGTGACATTTATGGGTCATGAAAAGAACACTGCAGAGTTATAAAGAAGTGAGTTGCAAACTGACTTGATGTGCTATCTTGTGTCATGTTTGCCGAATTCATATTTTGCTCCAGCACGTATGTTTGCTTTGAAGAGTTCCCTGCTCTGGAGAGTTCATAACTGCTCAGATATAAAGATCTAGACTGAAAAAAAAGACATTCCTTAAGGTTCATCCACATTCAGCCAGAGCTTGTCATAAGCCACAGGGAACACAGCTTCCAGAAAAGATCCTGTTATTCAGCAAATAAGGAGGGCAACTCACAATTAATAGATTTCCCTTCAATGTTTTAATTTTCATTCTGTGTTTCAGTGACATTGAGAGTAACAGTCAGAACAAAACAAGCCTAAGCAACAGCTCCTTGCCATTGCTCCCTAATAAAAGGAAATGTATCACTCTCTATGGCTTTGACCTTTTGCAATGGGATGCAATGAAGTGACATAAAGAGAAGGGGATATGCAGCTACTGAGTTTACACTAGAAACACGTTATCTCAATGTTCAATCGACATCTGAAACTTCCTTCTAAACAACATACTTGCTGAGGTCAGTGAAGAATGTTCTGAATTTGATAGGTTATGGTGAGGGTCTTCTAAAATTATTGCCCTGGCTACCTGACTAGCTGTTGTATCTAGTGCTGAATAACTACAGAAAACCAATGAAAGAAACAGCTATGTAAAAAAAAAAAATTAAAAATGCAAAGAGTTTGAAAAAAACAAACAAAAAAAAATCCAAAGATCAACCCTTTGATGTGTATTTTCTTAAATAAAGAGTCCTGTTTAATCCTACAAAATACTATTGCATTTTAGCTGAATTAAACAAGCAGTGAGATCAAAATACTTGTTAATCCTGTTTTGTTCATTTTCTCTACTTTTAACACCACCACGTCTAGGTCTCTTTAACAGCAGACAGAATTATTGATTGGTTCTGTTTTGCATTTAAGAATAACAAAATCACATATTTGGAGTGCTTTAGCAAAATATCCAACTATTAATGAATGTATAAAAGGCAAAGAAAAAGGAAAGTGAAAAGCTAGCCTAGACAGCTTGAAAATAAAAACACTTTCCTGTCTTTAAACAGTTTTCAGCAATAAAAATGGGTGGATAACTCTTCTATCTGTTCGTTCTTGCCATTTTCATGGCAACTTGTAGGGAATCAAGAAGTTCAAAAATGAAAATTTTCACTTAACAAAATGTTTCATTTTACCCTGAGCAGGATTTTTAAATTCCAATCTGAGAAATTTATAAAAGATTGTTATTCCTTCTATGTAGATCAGAAAAATATTTCTAAATGAAAATTGAATAGGAATTAACATTTTCTAAATTTAAAAAATGGCACAAATAAATGTTTAAATTTATCCAATATGCTCATTTTGATTACTCAAATGAAAAAAAAATATTTTCAAATGTTTTGGATAAATGAACTACGATTTTTTTTAAAAAGGATGGAAAATATTACATACTTCAGCAGAATAGTCAAGTCAGCTTGAGTCGGCTAGCAACTGAAAAACACAGGACAGGCTTTTTGACTGATTTAATTGAATTAAAAGGCACAGTACTGATGGATTTCATCCATGTCTCCATATGCATACATGTAACATGTATGTAGAAGTCATCCATAATTACCTTCTAGTCTGGACTTCCGGTGACATACAAAGGAGAAAGCTGCCTAAGACTTCATTATCCACAGCACTGTTACCTGTTAATTTCCTGTAGAAAGTTTCAGGAGCCATTAGTAGAGATTACTGCTACTCTTCTTTCTTTACTGTTGAGGTGCCCAGAGTGGCCAGATAACTAGGGCAGTGTTGGGCAAATAAGTGGAAAAATGGTCAAGTATGAAAGTGCATCAGCATTATTAAGTCCTTAGAGAAAATCTTTAAAGAAACCCTACAAGATCAGAGGACTTCTACACACTAAATGAGGATTCATACAGAGAGGTCTAAGCTTCTGGTTTTTAAAGACACATAATCCATTCTCTTGTGGAACAGCTGAATGGTGTGGACACTTCAATTTTGAGATACACAAACACTGAATTTAGGGGACACTGGAGGTGCTCAGCCCCTCTAACAACATGCTTATAGAAATGGTTTCTAAGATAGGAGAACTGTGTAATGTTGTGAACCTCCCTGTTTGTCTACACTGAATTCAAAGAGAACATAAGTGTTCCAAATGACCAAAGGTAGCTGAGATCAATTTGCAGTTCAAGTTCATTACTTCCATAGACTAATGCAAATAAACCGAGATTATTATCATAATCTAACTAATTCCATAAAATCATCCTAAAAGAATTGAAGACAAGGCAGAATAACAGAAAAATGGTACATAAGTGCTGACCTATATAATCTTCCCTATTTCCCTCCTTTGGGAAGGATGTAGAGCTGAATACCCTCATGTACACTTAATGTACAGATGTGTCTACTGTGTACTTAATATTCAAATGCTGGAAGATTATCCATAGTGGCTAATACGGCTGTAAAAAATATGTAACTTGGTACCACATAAAAGCATTTTTCACCTGGATTGTTTCTGAGCCTCAGCAATTACAAATAGTTTCCAGGAAGAGTTTAAAATTATCTCCAAATTATATATGTAGTGTTTTAATAGGTTTCCAAACAATCCGAATAGAAAGTAATTTAAAAATTACTTTAAAAAGAACTTCTGTTCTGCTGTGGCTTGGGAAGACTGCAATAGAGAAATGTCTGATAAAAGATGGGTTCCCATGCTGGGAAAACTTGAAGTAAAAAGGCAGGAAACAATATGTATACAAACAGCAGATTATTTGCCAGCACTTTGTATTTTTTACCTACTGAGGTTGCAGTTTCTAAAAAGAAATGAGATTATTTTCCCAGCTTATGCTTGCAGTGGATTTCTCACTGAAGTCACACTACAGTGTTTACCACCACTGAGACCTATAACACTAGATGGATGCCACAAATCAAATCTCTCTTCCTGCAGAAAAAACTTTGGGAGATAGGAAAAGATGTAAAATAATAAATGGAAGGTGAAAGAAAGCACTGGGAAGAATAAATGGACAATTTATTCTAACAATCCAGAAGTGGCCACAGCATTCACAATGGCACATACAGGCAAACAAAGCTTCCTGGGAAAAAAAGTGTGTGTTTTCTTCCAAAACCTTCATTGGAAGGCAGCATGCATTCTTGCACACTTGACATGGTGCCATAGGCTCCTATCAGTACCACTGGAACAAGACTGAGGCTTTCTCTTTGAAGAATAGATTTATTTAAAGTATTCTTTAAAAAAAGAATGCTTATTTAAAGCATTCTTTAAAACATTATTATGCACCTGGGGTGCATAAGAAGAGTGTGGCCAGCAGGCCAAGGGAGGTTCTCCTCCTCCTCCACTCTGCACTAGTGAGACCACATTTGGAGTATTGTGTCCAGTTCTGGTCTCTCCAGTTCAAGAGGCACAGGGGAATACTAGAGGGAGTCCAATGGAGTGCTACAAAGATGATGAAGGGACTAGAACATCTCTCTTATGAGGAAAGGTTGAGAGCCCTGGGGTTGTATAGCCTGGAAAAGACAAGACTGAGAGGGGACCTTCTTAATGCTTACAAATATCTGAAAGGTGGTTCAAGTAGAAGGGGCAAGTCTCTTTTCAGTTGTGCCCTGTGATAGGACAAGAGGTAGTGGTAGCAAGGTAAAACACAGGAAGTTCCACCTCAACATGAGGAAAAACTTCTTCACTGTGAGAGTGGCAGAGCACTGGAACAGGCTGCCCAGAGAGGTTGTGGAGTCTCCTTCTCTAGAGATTTTCAAGACTTGCCTGGAACTGTTCCTGTGTGGCCTGACCTAGGTGTTCCTGCGCTGGCAAAGGGATTGGACTTGATGATCAACAGACACTCCTTTCAACCCCTACCATTCTATGATTCTATGATTCTACGTCTACCTCTTCAAAAACTTCTATTGTGGATCATTTCATATGCACATTGCGTAAATTAATAATCCTCCTTCTTCCATTGTGTCCTTGGAAAAGGCAGTTCTGCCCTCTCTCATGCATGCCAGATCAAAATTACAGAAAATTCAATTCTGGAGTGTCTTTTCCCAGCTTGGCAGATCCCTCTACCTCGCAGACATACTGCTCCCCATTCCTCACCAGTCATAACTGAGCTGCAGCTTTCTGGTGTCTATGGTATACATTAGAAATAGGTGGACGGTTCTAAGGAAAGGAATAGCTTTCAACCTGAAGAAAAGCAGATGTGGTGAAAGCCAAGGTGTTTGTCTTGCCTGGCTCAGGAATTTATGCAGAACCCATAGATCAAATCAGCCACTGGGAGGTGGGGGAGTGTTTAAAACCAGACACAAGACTGTTCCTTCTGGAAAAAAATCAGCTGTTTTAGCTTAGATGAAGGCCACTTTCTCCTTTCCAGAACAGTCTTCTGTTTTTTTATTTTTCATTTCTCATTTCCCATGGGCTGCTGGTAGGTGAATTCAGGGATAGCTTCTCACCTCAACCACTCACTGCTTCAGGAATTTTTGCTCAGTTAAGTGCCTCAGCTTGCCTCAGTATAAACTGAATCAACACCAGATACAGATGCTTCACTGTGTCTTACCTAAAGGTTGCCTTTTGAGGCTGGTAGGTTGGGAGAAAAAAATAATGAAACATTTAATATTCTCTAAAAAGTGACTAGATCATTGTCTTCACTAGATCATTGTTTTCATCTTAGTGCTTTATTAAGGGAAGTATGCTCCTGTCCATCAGTAGCAATAAGCAGTGCACCATTTAGATGTTAATGCTCAGAAATCTCAGGGAAATGGATAAATATAGAGGGGAAAAATGCCAAGTGAAAGTGGTCGGCTCATAACAGCGGCTTTCAATATTAGTTGGGTTAATTAATTGAATGTTCCATTACCCAAACAACTTGCCTTCTGTTGTAATGATTTTAAAAATTATAGGTAAAAAAATCCAGAAAAAAAACCCTCCAGCTAAGGCTAAAACAAAGAACAGAGAAGAAAAATACCTTTTGAGAAAGGAGGTATAAAAAAATCATGCTTTTGTTAATATTTCTCCAGGTAACATTCTATTTCACATATGTTTAATATGATTATTCACAGAAGACATAGAGTGGCAGTTCAAATGTACATATTGTTTTTCATCACTGGTTTAGATAAACAGTGCAACACTGTTATTAAACCATAATGAACTCTATCTATGAGCTGTCTCTATGTTAAACACTAGCAAACAATTTCTATATTTGTCTGCCACAGTGTTAAGAGGAGCTTGTTGATTTTGAACTTTAACATGAGGCATTGCTTTTTAGCATTTTAAAATAACACACTCTTAATTATTTTTTTTTCTTAATATTTAAGCAGGTTGAATAATTTAGTGAAGAGAATAATCCTCTAATTCTACTTTAATGAGGGGTTTGTTTCAAAACTGTGTCATGAAATACATAGACATTAAAACCAGGGCATGGGCATTAAATGCAGCAACGATGAGGCTGCCAAGGCACCTAACTTTCAGTTGACTAAATCACAGACAAGTCACAACAAGAGCGTTACTGAAACACAATTCCAGAGTCAATGAGACCTAAAGAGTGAAACTACCCAGATCCTAAAGCACCCCTGCCAAAACCAAGAAGAGATTCAACACTCGTGACATGACAGCTGGATGGAAGTGTTTAGTCCCAGGGCAGTTCACTGAAGCCAGCATGAGTCTGTTCAACAAGAGCTGTACCAAGGCTTCTGGTTCTGGTACAAACCGTGTTTAATCATACATATACTGGTAACCAGGTGAACTGAGATTAGCAGACTCCAACTTTGCATTAACTTTAAGTACACACCAAAATGCTGTATGGAATGAGTACTTCTAAACTCATATTCTGTCAGCTAATAAAATAACCAAATATACTGTGAATTTGGGGCCTGGTCATACATAACTTTTATAAGCACAACCCCAAAAAGTCCCCAAAGCCAACCGACCCCTGCAACCTGCTTTCCCAGACGGTATAATGACATGCATTCCAGCATAGTTCTGCAAATCTGTTATGCAAGAACCACGTTCCCAAAAACAGCCTCTGGCTATAGCAGTGCTGAAAATATGTTGTTGTCTTTTTTATCAGCAAAAACAAGGGAAAAAAACCCCTTATTTATAAAAATAAATGTCCAGGTTTTCATTTATACAGGAATGACTTTGTTGTGTGGTATGCCCTTCAATAAAATTATAGCTTAGGTCCACGAGTGTGTGCACATTTTGAGGTCTAATATTCAGTCTTACTCTTTCTTCATTTTAAAGGTATTCAACATCGTTAACAACCAGGAATGTAAATTACACACATACATACTCATGTACATTACCTACCTAATTTTACAACTCCTATTAAATGCTTTAATTACACACAATGGGTTATAAATAATAAGCCAGAAATGCATCTAAATATTTTTTACAGCAACACCAGAAGCTATGAAACTCTTTAGAATATGAAAGGTCCTCACTGAAAAATAGCTTTCAAAATTTACAAATGAAAACTCTTTGAGAATTCAGACCCTTAGGTAGGATTGTACTTTTTTTCAACTTTTAATCCACTTTAGACTACATTAACAGAATTTTAAAAGGCCTATGTTTTAAGGGCCTTGCTGTTATGCTAGTGTGTTCACGTATTAAAAACTACAGTAGAAAGCTATTTCTTTTTCCTAATTATGAAGAGAAGGAAATTATTATACTTCCTTGTAATAACTCAGCGCTTCCCCAAATGCACATATTTTCATTATTTGATTGTACATTACTTATTTCTATCCCTTTGTCCTTATTTCTTATAAATATGTTCTAAACTTCTTCAAGAGTATGGACAGAATATTTAATACAGCAAAGTAATTATAGTCTGAAGGCTCTGAAATATAACTGAAGTGTATCCCTGGGGCTATTTCCTGATAATTAGGTATGACATAAATAATCATGATTAATTATGTTTCTGGATAGTCATCTGGCTCCAATGAAATATTGTTATCCCTGATAATGCTTAACATAAAAACCCCCGCAACTGACTGTGTTTAAACAGAATATTTTCTTAAACCTCATGTGCAACTCAGCCACACAGGCTATAAATGGCTTTGATGTTGCTCTGATATATTGTGCTACTGGAATACCAATTCTTCATTTCTGAGTGCATTAAGTAATATTGTCTGGCGACAAATCAAAATCCAGGAGACCACAATTACAGCAAATAATTTTATTTGATGAGGTTTTGTTAAATGGGTTTTGAACATGATCTTGATTTTTCTTCATCCAGTTTATTAAAGATGTGATAAATTATTTACCAATTTATTACATCTCTCTGATTACAGACATGCCAAGAAAGAGTACAGGCAGGTATGTGTATCAGAGCTTGGACAACCAAAGATAATTTTAAAGAAACCTTTGTTGATTATTTTAATGAGGTATTTGTGAGTACCAACTGTGTTTCTGGATCAAGAAGGGAACTTTTGTCCTTTGAAAGAATGCCAAGGCCTTTCTTGTTTATGTCCATCATCTTCATGTAGTATTATTAATACCCTAAGTGTGCCTTGAGGATCATTTTAAACTGTACAAGACAGTGCCCTGCCAAAGGAGCCTGGAAATAAAACTGAAAAGTGAAGAGCACAATTAGCATCACTTTGTACATGAAAAACCAAGGCACAGCGGGTGCCTCAGAGCTGGACCTTCAGGATGGAATTTCCAAGTGAGTACTGATCCTACCAAGAGCAGCTTTGTTAGTCTCAAGCATGGCCAGCAGCACACCTGGACTGAACCCCTGGCAGAGCACCATCAAAGCCAGCCCCCATTAACCCACTCACAGACACCCCTGGCTGTCTTTGAAACAGGAGTGTGGGCAGGAGGCAGACTATGCCATGCTCCTCAGGGGCAGATCCAGAGACCCCTCCTTCAGAGAAGAATGGCCCCCACCAGAAAGATATGAGTATGTTTGATGGAGAGAGCTGGTCACCACCTGAGCTGGGCTTAACCTGGGTTCTCCTGATGAGTTGTGCTCACAGAAACACAGGTAGACCTCAGCAAATCTAGGAATTGAACTGTCAGTTCTAGATACTGTTGGCCAGCCCTTTCCTTCTTTATGTTGGCTGGTTTAGTCACGACTAGTCCTCTTTGTCAGGGACAACACAGGCAGAGTCACCTTCAAGCTGTAGGCATCACAGCTGCAATGATCAAATACGAAGATGACTTCTAATGCAGCAGGGTGATTCCTGGAGATCCATGGCTTCAGCAGGCCTGCCAATGGATGTGCAGATCACTAAAGTTAACACAGCAGAGGTGGGGAAGAAATGAGGAGTGCTCAGGTTTAAAGCAGCAGTTTTAATAAGCCACAAGGTGGAAGCAGGAAAGCCAGAGGGGATGGCAGCTGCCAAAATGAGAAACAAAATGACTAAACAGGATGCTCAGTTGCAATGAAAAAAAAAAAAAAAATCAGGAAAGAAGCAGATATATTCTTAAAATGCTGCCATGGACATAAAGAGGGTAGACAAGGACTAAGAGTAGGTGAAATAATAAAAAGCTAATAAAACCCTCACCTGCCAAGCATGTCAATAAAATTATAGGAGTAAAGGCAAAGGACTTTTTCTTGGCAGGAAGAAGCACAGATGGTCAAATATAAAAACCATGAGTCTCTATGGGTTTTTCATCTGTGTTACATTTCCCATAGATGAGCACACAGGAAAAATGTGTACCTGGATTATGTTAAGTGTGAGCAAACTATGGATTTGTATTCATGAATATTCTTACCATAAAGCCATGTAAAGATTTTTAAATCCTGTTCAGTTAGGTCTGATAGAAGCATCATAGAGTAGCAATGTATTTAGTGAAGTGTATTCATGCAAGGTGGGAATGGAAGTATGAAGAACCCTGAAGAGATTTATTTTAAATGTATTTGAGCTTGCCACATCTTCATGACAGAAGTTAGGTAAAATAATACCTAAACTAAGTTTGAAGCAAATCACAGAATTAGAAGGCATTACCAGACACTCTGTCATTTTGCTAGAAGGCATTCCTGTATTTAACGTACAAATTTATATTCCTGTCACTGATGTAAGCCCTGCTAGTGCAAATATTCAATGAATATAATACAAAGTTTCTGCCAACAACCAGTTGCCAAACTGCCCTGATCTCTGTCCACATTCTCAGTGACTGAGAGCATGCTATTTTTAATACTGCTTGAAAAATAATTTACATGGCAGATATAATCAAGCTGTATAATTGTACCTGGCTTTTGCAACTGTACCTTACAGCCTTGTAACATCATCTGAAGAAGCATCTTTTAAGGAGACAATATTCTGAGGATAATGAAATCTCAGCAAAATAAAGACTGGGGAAGGGATCATCTCTGCAGACTCTAAAAGTGAGGAAGAACTGGGAAGTCTCTGCTGTCTTTGGGAACTGCAGAAAGGACCAAACCATAGCCCTTGCATCAGCTGGTGAGCCTGGGTTTGTGTCCTTACTGACTCTTTAGAAGCAGCCCAGCCAAAAGCATATCTTTATACTGATGCTGAAGTTTTGCTTAGATTCCTTCTCAAGAGGAACGAGATGTTTGGAGGCTGGGAAGACAACCAGTGGAACTACAGCTCAGGACTGAAGCACAGAGTGAATCAAAGTGACACTGTAAATAAGCAAATATGAACCTAAACCAAGGAAAAAAAAGAAAAAGAAGTATCAAAATGTATCTCCATTTTAACCTTGATGGGGTCAATAGAAATAACTTACATGATGTTTTCAGCCATGGGCCATATTCAGCCCTACAATACATTCAAGTATTGTACATTAATTAAAAAAAAAATATTCTGGAAGTGCATCTATCATATGAAGTTGTCCCTTGAAGGCAACCAGAGCTCTCTTTACAGTACAGAAGTTTCCTTGATAACTTTTTCCTTTGTTGTGGCTCTGTACGAGTTGGCTTGGTCAGCATGTACTTGTTTCTTTATTTGTCATGTTGCTTGGTAATGAACTCCTTTTTCAGCATAAGGTCACTTCTCATTCTGCCTTATAACACAGGCATGTGGTAATTGGCTCCAGGAAGGATCCAAAACATGTATTTTCTTATGGCACTAATTAATTAGTCACATGTACAGTTGATACTTAATTAAACTCTGGCTTGTGTGACTTCTGTGAAAATATCTGACTTTACACCTATCTCAATTAGAAATGCATGCAAAAGTGAAAAGTGCCTGTAGTTTCTACAAGTGAGAGAAGTAAAATTTCTCTAGTCATACAATTAATTCCTAGCACATCACTTTTTGAAAAAAAAAAAATTCCCCTACACTGTGCTCAATACATCTTCTAACGTAACCAAGCCTGGAAACATAAAGAATCTGTGCTTTACTTAAAACTGCTGATACAACAAAGAAAACCTCTTCCTCAGGACTACTACTCCTCTCCTGTAGCATAACAAGTGCTAGTCAACCACAAGTGCTCTAAGAATGGCTACTTTTAGTGCTTCTTACCAATAACAGGCAGAGGTTTTGCCCATTAAGGATTTTATTTTCTATCTTACAATAGAGACAACCATTTGGAGTTTTGCCCATACCTCTCTGTGCTGAATTCTTAGGTATTTATAACATTTCTATGTTACTTACTGCCATATTACCAAAGCCCCTCACACTCATTAATCTCCTGTGTAAATTGTTCCTTTGTTCATTTCTTAGATGACTTAGATCAAGACCACAGCCTCTTAAGCAGATCTAGCAGGAAAAGAGGAATTGAGAGTAAATTAGATATACTTATTTTCTCATTACTTTTCCACTTTAAGTGTTCCTGAAATAGCCAGAATGATTAAAAGAAAAAAACAAACAAACAAACAAAACCAAACAACAACAAACCAAAAAAAAAACCAAAAACCACAAGGCTAAATTTTACCCTTAAAAATGTATCTGTGACTGTGAATTTGGAGCTACTGGAGAGACTCCAGTGAAGGGCCATGAAGAAAATTAAGAGACTGGAATAAGTCTCCCGTGAGGAAAGGCCAAGAGAGCTGGGACTGTTCAAGCAAGAGAAGAGAAGGCTCGGGGGGATCTCATCAATATGTACAAATACCTGACGGGAGGATGCAAAGAGGATGGAGCCAGTTTCTGCTCAGTGGTGCCCAGTGACAGGGCCAGAGGCAATGAGCACAAACTGAAACACCGGAGGTTTCCTCTGGACATCAGGGTTCCTATGAGGGTGACTAAGCAGCGGCACAAGTAGCCCAGAGAAGTGGTGGAGTATCCCGCCTTGGAAGGGAGACATGGTCCTGGGAAACTAGCTCTAGGTGACCTGCTTGAGCAGGGGAGTTGGACCAGATGACCTTCAGAAGTCCCATCCAACCTCAACCATTCTGTGATTCTGTGAACTCAATAGAACCCAGGTCTGAATGTGTCTCTAAAGACAGAATGCAGATTATTTTAAAACCAGGGTAAAACATTGCATGTCATTCAGGTCACTGTGCAGGTTTGGGTAAATGGGTAGAATATCTAATGAACTCAAAATATTCTCACATGTATGGATCTGACACTCAACCAGGATGGTTTACCAATAAAGAATGGTCGTGTTTGTCATCCTCAGATCTCCATCTTCTTCTCTCTGAGGTCACAATCCTCCATGGATGCACATCTCTCACATAATCTTGAAGCAGTTGCTGGGTAACCTCAGTTTCTAAGCTAGCTCAGCAAACAGGCTCCTACTTTTCTTAATATATCAGGATGTTATTCCTACAGCTAAGAAACTGATAGGCAAGCAAATGAATGGCCTTGTACTGGGGGAAGAGTAGCCAGCTGAAGTGAAAACTTTTTCATACCAACAATACTAACCTGTGCCTGGAAATCTATAGAAGACTGAATTGTTTACAAGGAAAAGAATATGTACAGAGGAGCATGAATTGTTTGCAGCAAAAACTGATGTCTCAAAGACAATATTGCCCAATTCAGGGTTTATAAACTTGCATCTAAATTCAGGTTTGTTTAGAGTTTACACAAATATGTAGTGACTGTTGATTAAAGTAACACTTTATGCTATTCCATACCATTGCACCACTGCACAATGTGAACATTGACAGTTTCTGGTTTTTTCTGAACCTTAAATTGCAAGCATAACTCAATGCCTGAGTAGCCTGAGCCAGACCTAATTCCTGACAATCTCATATGTTGCCTGAGTTAGCTTGAGCCAGACCTAATTCCTGACAATCTCATATGTTGCCATTTGCAACTGTGCAATGAGGGGAGCTAATGGAGCACTGAAGGATGCTATTTCTCCCATTTCTTACAGAGATGTGAATGAGTACAACAGTGTGAAGGGCAGTGAAGACAGCAGAGAAAACTCAGGAAAACTGAGTCAGGAATATAAACACATACATTCCAGCAGAAGGAAAATTATCTAATAGAAGCAAATCAATAGGCAAGTGTGCAGAAATGGTAGCAGGAAAAGGAGGGAAAGAGGAGGACTGCAATTTGAAAACAAGTTCCTTACAAGTCAGAGGACCAAATGAAGACCAACAACCAGAGAGTGGAACAGCCCACTCTTTGTCTGACAATAGAAATCACATCTGTAGCTGCTGGGGTCTACATCTGAAATGAATGTAGTTCATAGCATTTTTCCACAGAAAGTTGATTGCAACATTTCTGAAAAGGAAAGAGAAATTTGAAACATATTTTGTGAAAGACCTTTGAGAGTCTTAACATCTAAAGAAAATACATCCCGGAGAAATATGTGTAGGAAAGCTAAATATATAAAGTGATGGGAGAAAGACACTTATCAACAACCTTAAGTGATACCAACTTCATATAAAAAACTTTCATTGACACAGTGGCCACTCTACCCCTTTATTGAGCCAAGTAGTAAAATCAAAATTAAATTTTAGACAGTGATGTGTCCTAATAAAGTGACCTGATGAGAATTGAAAGGGTCCTGGTTTCACCACACTGAAAAACTGCACTGTCTGGAATTTCTTTTTATGCCTCTGGCACCAGTGGTCCAATGCATGAGATAATGAGGTTGGTGACTGATGCAAGTCTTGCAACATCAGTGGTGGTATGTCAGTTTACATCATGCTGTACAGTACGAGGATTTAAACTGGCAGGGACTTTTTTTTTTTTTTTAAAGTTAATTATAGATCAGTTTGAAGACCCCTTTGTGTGTGCTTTTGTTTTGATTTTTCAGCAGATCTTGATGTCAATGGATCTACAGTGCCTGAGTAGCTGGGCCTCTGTGTATACTTTTATTGTTCTTATATTGAATGAAACATAATAAGAACACTGGCAGAGATCTGTTATTACACAAGAGAGAAATACAGTAGCTAGTTTCAGCTGAAATGGGGGTAACTTCCTATGTGTCTGGAAAACCTTCCTCCAAAAAAGCCAGACTACTCCCAGGTGCACACTAATTTCTGTGAAATAGTCAGTTCTCATACTTCTTTCTGAACTCAACCACTTAGCTTACTGCAGATTTGAGGCTTAAACACCATCCATGCTTCAAGACAACAGCAGAATTTGTATTGTCTTCAAAGGGGCCAAAATTTCATGAATGAGAAATGCACTGCTCTTAGCTTGATTGGAAGAACCTGCTTCATGTCTATGACTGTCTTAGTAGGACTGTGCGTAGGGTCTGATTCTCCTGCGGGCACAGTCTGCGCAGACTGCTCTCAAGGATGCCAACAAAGTAAAAAGCCCCCTGGGGACCACCATCACCCTCCCAAGCAGTGTTGTTAAATTAGTATGTTCTTGATGTGTTTGCATTGCAACACTTTCCAAGGGGCTAAGAATCTGCTCAGTGTCTGAATGTCTCCTTGAGATGCTCATTATCCCAATACAAAATAATCATGTTGTGAGGGCATTTCAGCACTAACATGAACATTAAAATATGCGCACATTCACAGAGCAAAAGATTATAGCTACTTATAACTTAAAATTATGATGACTCATTGCAGAATGAAAAGAGACAGTCGCCTTCCTGAGTCCATTTGCCTTGGGAGCCAATTAAGAGTTCTCAGAAGAGTTAATGTATAAGGAGGAACTGATACTGAATTTAGGGTTCAGAAGATGTAAACCTGTCTTGCATGCTTGCTGCATTTCCTTATGCAGGTACCCATATCAGCACCTAAGATCTTAGAGGCTACGGGTGATAGATGCTTAACACGGAATTTCTTACTCTGCTGTGAAGAGACCACAAAGGCAAAAACTCTGCTCTCTTTTACACTTGCAACTCACTTCACAAAAAGTTAGCTCCAAATACTGTGAGGGTAACAGAGGACCAGAAAACAACTGCCTGAAGTCCTGTTTTGGGCATTTTTCAATGTTTACTGTTTTAGTTCTTCAATTTTTCCAGTTTCATTAAAATAATACAACACTGCCTGCTGTTCAGGAAGAACTCTCTTTCTGTTGTTCCCCTGTTGAATCAGTATCACAATAATTATGTGCAGAGATGCAAAGTGAAATTACTATAGCAGAGGTGCAAATTCAGCCCAGAATGAAAAGGGGCATCCATTTCAAAGTCTGTAACTAGGTACATTTCACTATCAAATGCTCAGCAGGAGGCCAAGAATTTCAATATTTATTGAGCATGTTATGCTTTCTCATTGCATAAATACAGTCCTGTGCTACAATGCAAACATATTGTTTTTACAGAAGACTTAAGATGATAGTATATGAAATATTGCATTAACATTCAGTTTAGCTTTAGTAGCCAGAACAAATGAACCCTGTGACCTCATGAATCCTGAGGTCACAACTTCTCCTAGAAAAATTACATTTACTATAGTTGCATATATATAATATTTGTAACAAACCCCAATTTCATGTTGACATTTCAAGAATGGATAGATTGGCAAAATAAATGTTCCCATATGATCTGCTAAACTCTGTTGATTGTGCCAATTACCTTTTGCAGAAGCAATTAAGATAATTTGCAGCAATGGAGAATGAATATGAAATTCATTTCTTTTGCATGGTCATTGATCAGTAGTAAAGTAGCTGCGCTTGAAAAGGATATTCTGAACACGGCAAAAATGAGGATTTTCATCATATGGAGCAATTTAGCTTTTCTGGTATGTTAAATTGATCAATTAATGTTACATTTAGCATTTTTACACTTGTCCGGACTTGACAAGGAATTTATAGTAAGCTGACACATCACTTGCTTTTGGCAGATGTCGATTACTTTCATCATTATTTTAAAACAGAAAAGAAATTATCACTGCAAGAAACAGAAATGAAGATTACATCATTTTCAATCCTAATCAAAATATATTCTTGATTAATTTTATGACCCTGTTGGCTGTTTTTCTCACATGTTGTTTACATTATTCACTCAGAAATTTTTTGTTAATGTTATGCCATCTTCTTGGAGGTAAAAAATGCAACAGAGAAAGCATTTTCCTTTATGTTTCTGACTAAAGGATGCAATGTTTTAATATACATTTCCATGACTCCCTGAACATCTGATGACAAAAAGTAGCAAAACATTCACACTGATTCTAGTGAGTAAGGCCACTGTAGTCATAGTGCCAAGTTGCACCAATTCAGTAACTCAGAACTACAGTGATAACTGTGGAGATTTGTCATATCACTGTGAACAGATTAATTTCACTCTTCCCATGAATAAGGATAGGAGCCAAGATATGAGCCAGCTCTGAATTAGAAGACATTTAATTAAAGTTAGCACCGTGATGAACCTAAATTAGCAAGGTTTACCAAGAGGCAGAATATATTAACTTGAGCTAGGCATGATGACAGGGCTATATGCTTCCTTCCACAATTGAACAGACCATAATCTCCTAAAGCACAACACTTTCTGGAGGACCTACCCAGTCAAAGAACAGGCAAGACAGAAGTTGTTAAAACGAAGGTTCTACTATCCCCTTCCTTATGTATCAACCTCAGGGAAAAACAAAACAAAACCAAACCCAAACAAAACCAAACCAAACAAACAAAACCCCACAAACAAACAACAATAACAACAAAACACACACACACACACACACACACAAAAAAAAAAAAAAAAAAAAGAAATACACCACAATGGTTACATACATAAAGTATTTACTTTTC
>WTSP01013699.1:66568-88256 GCA_025331215.1 Actenoides lindsayi | reverse complement strand
GGGCAGGAGGAGGAGAAGGAGAAGAAAAAGATGAAGGCGAGCATGGAGCGATTGGAGACCCGCAGCACCTTCCGGAGCAGTGGCATCCTCTCTCCGCGCCGGCGGCCGGCGGCTCCGCTCAGTCCTGGCGAGCCGCGGCGGCGCTTCCCCGATGGAGGCGGCCCGCTCCTCCCATGGATCGGGCGGCAAGGAGGGGACCAGGGGGCTCCGCTCGCCCCCTCCCTCCCTCCCGCCGCCTCCCCGGGAGCGGGCGGGCCGGTGAGGGCCGGCAGGGGCAGCGCCGCGGACCGAGAAGGAGGAGAAGGAGGAGGGAGGGCGGCGGCGGCGGCGCTTTGTGGCCGGCCCGGCCGCCCCCCGTGGCGGCCGGAGGGGGCCTCGCCTTCGCGCTGCGCCTCCGAGCGGGTCGAACCCGCCGCCGCGGCCGGCAGGTGGCGGCCGGAGCGGGGAGGGGTCCTTAGCGCTGCCGCGGGGCTCGGGGCACGTTCCCGCTGCTGGTCATGCCGCCGCGCGCCGCCCGCTCTCCCGCCTGCTGCCCCCTCACAAGCGGCGGCGGCGGTGGCGGCGGCAGCAGCAGCAGCATCCCCGCTGCCTGCGGGCGGTCACCTCCGCGCGCGGCCCGGCCCGGCCCCGCCGCTCCCACCTTCTCGCGCACCGGCGGGGAGCGCGCTGCAGGCGCGCGGCGCGGCCCGGCCCCGCCCCGCCGAGCCCCGGCTACTGCGGCGGTTGGAGCGTGCGCGAGCCCCGGCAGGACTGCAGAACTGCGGCGGGTGCACTCGCGCGCGCGCGCGCGCATCCTCCCCGCCCGCCCCGCGCTCCGGCAGAGGGGATCTGAGGGGGGGGGGGCCACCAGCCGAGTGCCTGCGCCGTGCGCAGCGGCCCAATGCCGGAGCGAGGGGAAGCGAGCCCGCCAGCCCCATTGGCTGGTGCGTGGACGAGCGTTGGGACGGGGCGCGGGGCCGAGGCTGCCCGGGCCGGCGGGGTCGGGGTCCACCGGGGTCCCCGCGGTCGTTACGTCAGGGCGGGGTGGGAAGAGCAGCTGCGGAGAAGCGGGCGGCCAGGGGAGAGCAGGCTCTCCGGTTACGCCCGGCCCTCAGGCGGAGGGCAACTTCTCCGGGACACGGTGGCGATGGGCCGGGTCCCGGGGGCGAGGGCATCGCCGGGACTCCCGGGAAGGCGGCCTGCCGTGCCGGTGTCCCCTTGTCAGCAGTGCTGCCGTCCTCCCTCCCTCTTCCCCCTCACGATCGGCGCTGTCCCTCTGGCGGCGCAGCCACAAGCAGATCCCCCGGCAGTGCAGCCGCTCCTCGTGCGGAGCAGCGGGAGCACGGGCGGGCAGAGCAACTCTCCTCCGAGCTGGTTAAAAAGCATCTCCTGAAGAACTGGCCGCGCTTGTGCTTTCAAATTTGCTGAATTCCTGCGGGATAATCCGCACGCTCCACGAGCAGTTTGCTCCCGTGCCCTTTGCACGCACACACAAAGGTATTTTAGAGGGCGGTAACATCAGCTCCACATCCTGTAGCCCGCCTTTCTTGCTTTAGCAAGGAACCTTGGCTACCACAAGTTGCCAAGGGATGGGGTCAGCTCAGTGATCTCTCCGTTCCCCTGCAGAGCGCTGTCACCGATGGATGGGCAGGTGTGTGCCGAGGGGTTGGCCCGAATGCACCTGGGATGGCAGCGGGATCTGGTCGTGTAAGAATCCAGGTCTGTACTGTTAACGTTTGTTGAGTTTATTCAGTCACAGCGTAAGGGAGTGGAGATACAGAATTTCTCCCCCTCAAATACAGTTTTGTCTCAGTCACTTCACTTACACCATGGTTTTTGTGCAGTAGGCATTACTGACCGCTTAATTTTGGTTCACCCACCATGGCTCGTGCTCAAGCAGGGTTGGTTAAGCTGAGGGGATGACCTTATCACTTCCTTCACTTCCTTCACAGGCAAACAGCTTCTGCAGGCTTCTCTGTCAGTATTTTTGTATCAAAATGCAAAAAGCTGAAGTCACTTGACATGTAAAACTCTGAGCTAGGAATACGAGGTTATTGGTTACTTGGTGAGGTAGTGATGCAAATAAGTGAGAGCAGTAACAAAACTTCATGTTTGCTTAAAAGACCTTTTACTTAAACCATCAAACCCAGGTTCCTCTAGCCTCCAGATGTTGAACAGGAACATTTCTATGTACAGCAGAAAGCAGTACACACAGGAATGATCTGGAGCCACACTGTGGAATTTCCTGGTTGTCACTGAGATGCACAGACGTAAGAATTTCCCAGTAAGAGTTTCCATAGGAGAGAGAAAACTGCTCCTTCAGCTCTGAAACAGAGACTTCTCAATAATATTTTGATGGATGTTATTGGCCTGTGTATCAGATAGGTGGATATATTGAGGGATGCATTTGGTCACCAAATTGCTTCTGAGTTGCCAGTAGCAGCCATGTAACTTGACGTACATGGTTTATTTTATTGAGTAGAGTGTAAAACTAACTATACAAATACAACATTGAACTACTATATACATATATGGCTTAAATGTGAAGCTTCAGCTGACTAATGTGGTCCCTATGAGCATGTGTGAGCAGCTGTAGAGAAGCGAGCGGCCAGGGTAGAGCAGGCCCTTTGGTTATGCCCAGCCCAAATGGGGCTCGATGAAGCAGAAAATATACTGTATCTTTATGTCTTGTTACTATCTCACATTAAAGTAACATTTATTTTATTTGATGCAGCGTATTGCTGCTTTATTTTTAATTATTATAGACACTGATTTCCTGTATGAACTGTAATGACTGAGTATTTATTGACACGTGCTTCTCCAGTATTCCAATGTATTTGTGGTTTTGATACTGTTTTAGAAGATTTTATTCTATGCTGTAGACATAGAATAGGACATTAGAAAATTAATACAGTGACGACTTGCAGAATCTTGTCAGACTCATGAATGAGGTCCATGGTACATGAAATCCTAAGACTGGCCCTAATTTTTTTGTGGAGGAACATGAAGTGGTGCCATGCACGTCACCGGCTCTGCATAACTAAAAACAAGTGCCACGTCTTCACTTCAACAGTATTAAGTTTGTTTTAATTGCTTAGACTGGTTAGGTGTGGTTTTGTAAGGCTTTAAATGCTGCTGTGGTGAGCATGAGAAAACGTGTGGAATGATTATCTTAAATACAGAGAGACATTTCTGGAAGAATATCAAAATGGAATTTCAGAATATAGCTGTGTCATGTCTAGTTGAATCTTCAGGAGCAGGACACTGCAGGAGCAGAAGCATGACTCACATGTGGTTGTGGTAGACAGCTAGGCCCAGGTACCTGCTCTGCAAAGAGTACTTAAAACATCCTCCACCTTCTTTAAATATTATGCTCTTCAGTAAAAGACTACGGCACAATAAATAGATTGCTTCTTTGAATAAGTCACAATATTGCAATTTACTTGCTGTGAGAAGAGGAAATTCCATTGAGTATACATTGCTCTTTGCTGTATTTCATCCTGCAGTGGAATTTACACAGGAAAGTTCTTAAACAGTTTTAGATTTCTCTGGAAGAAGATGATGTTTCAAAAAAATCTCACTTCTCATTCCTGTTTGCAACATAACCATCCGAAAGTGATTTTTTTATGGGTCAGCAAATATGGAATCAAAAAAGATCTCAACACAGCAACAACTGCAAACCCATCAACATCTCCAAGGCTGCAATAATCAGTGCCCTCTTTAGCACATCTATCAGTTGCTCTGAAAGGTCACTTATTTCATCGAGTCAAACAACTGCTGCCATATTCCCCAAACGAGCCTGGTGAACGGCAGCCAAGCCATAAACCTCCCTTGGTTACAAGCAGCCCCCTAAGCCACAGGCAAAAGTCCACAGTCAGCTTTCTCCTCATCACAGGGGGATGAGGGGTAACTTGATTCCATCAAGTCTTCTCCATTGCTTGGCTTCTTAAATCTTTTCCAATCATGACTTCATGTGTTTTCTTCCTTGCCTTTTCTGTTTTCCTAAATCATAGCAATATATTTGATAAATGAGCATAGTAACATGGTTTCATTACTAATTCTACATGTAGCAGCTACTTGTTTTGGTATTGTTCATAAATATCTTTTTTTTTTTTTCATTTATTTGGATTTAGCAGCTTGGTTTTATTAATAGCACTTTGTTATACAGGGCAGCAGCATTTTGGGATCCTGTACTATAACTGATGTGTAATCCTTCTTGTAAAGTCAAGAAGGAGTTAAAATGCCTTGAGTTAACTCTGGCTAAGAAGCACAAGAACAGGTCTGACAATTCCAAGAAAATGCACAGTCTGTGTTTAAAGATTGAGATAAAGATTAATTATGATTAAAGATTAAATCAAGTTGTGTCAGGGTGATCTATAGCAAGGAAAATGAGCGTCCTTCAGTGTGGCACACAAACACATACAACTCACACCAATAAATACTGAGAACTACAGTAATGTACTTAAGTTTTGGCTCATGTGACCTAACCTCATTACATCAGTTATAATCCCATTACTAAATGTCAAGTTGAAAGAATTTAGAGCATGTTTTGGATTTTTTCAGGTAGTACAACTTTGGACCTGATACTTATTTTTAATAACTGCAGTCTCTTGAGTTCTACATTCAAAAATAAGTTTGTAAGTGTACTGTAGTTGCTACCGTAAAAGGTATTATCCAACAAGAAGGGTTGTAAACCTATTTTCTTTCCCAGGTAGAACAAAATAAATGAAACATTAGGCAAGACCTTGTATTCTTTGCTTCCAGCATTGCTCCCATATGTTTCCCAGGCTGTGATATTTTGCAAAATCATACTCTTTTATCTCCAGTTAATAGATAACAACCAGGTTCATATTTCACTTATATTTAACTTTTCTAGCTGATTTTGTTTTGGTTTTTGTTTGAAGAAGATCTAGATGCCATATCTTATAACAAACCTCAATTGCTACTTTAGGAAAGATTGCCTCCAGGGAAAGAAAGACAACTTTTTCTAATGCTAGTCTCCAATCTATAGATCACCAGCAGTGTCCATTGTAGAGCTAACCTGAACAACACACAGAAGAGGGAGGAAAGCTGTTAGTTTTCATGAAGAAGCTCACCCTAGGATCTCATGTTGTTTTAATACTGCAGATAATCCAAAATAAAGTAATTTCACTCAGTAACAGTTAAAACAAAAATCAGAAAAAAAATATTTTGAAGGGGAGAGTTGCTTTTGAAATTTTCATGTTAAGTGTTAGAAAGCTACTTTCATGAAAATAATTTACTAGCCATAATAGTTCTGTCTACCAATAGCTATAAAAGATGCAAAACTCCCCAGCCAAGTTGTAATATCCAGGTTTGTAGGGTCAGGAGAAAAGAATATATATAAACTGCTACATGCCATATTAATGTTTTATGGAAGAAAATAGAGCATGTTGTTGGGGGTGGGGGTTCAGTTTTATGCTCAACAACTAAAATATTCCTATTTAAGAATTGATCAAGAATTTTCTGCCAGCAGAAGGCCAGTTAGCTCATCAAAGCCAAAATATTGGAACATCCCCCCTTAGGTGAAACTTTTCTTGGAAAATGTGTCTGAAGCTGAGAATGCCTTTTCAGGGGATTTCAATCCCTGTGCCCCTAACTTAGGTGAGTATCAGACACTAGGCAGCAGTTCGGCAATTGCAGAGTTTCAGGAACAGGCGTGTGTCTGTCTGTGTCTGTGTGCACTGCTGGATACCATCGAACAAGAGTGTTTGCAAGTTTGGAGTTTGGTGCCCCATAACTTTAGTCTTTTCTGTACTTCGATGAAATCTTACCTGTCTTATCTAAGTGTAGAGTGCTTGTGTTCCATCAGCTTCTCAGTCAGTTCAGAGCACTTGGTACTTTTTATGACTAACAAACTTCTGTAGCACTGAAAGGGACAAATAAAGGGAGACACGGTAAAGAAAAGAATTAATTGTCACCTTTGGATTTACAGATGAGTCTTTTACCAAAATCAGTGGAGCAGTGGACTGGCAGTTCAGGGTATGATATGATCAAAGAGATCGTTACCATATTATTACACAGCAGCAAACTCTGCGGCTGAGTACGCTGCTCGCCTTTCCCCCCAGAGCCACAGAACACGTATTCTTCTTCAGTCCTTTATTAGTTATTACTCATTAAAGAGAGTGAAGAGAGATCTGTGCAATTAGATAGAAGGGCTAATCTCATCACATAACTTTAGGCTTTCTCACATAATCAGCTAAGAGAAAGAAGCACCTCATCTACATTTACCGACTCTGCTGTTGGCACAAGGAGCCTCAGTAAACTAGGCTGTGTGATTATTCACCGTGTTATCAGAGGTACATGTGATATCCAGAATCACAAATAATCAATCATTATCATGGGAAAACATTCATTTTCTTAAGCAGGGCTGTCATGTACCTTAAAAAGAGTGAATCTAATAAGGATTATCATCTTGAGACTAAACAATTTTAGGTGTCATGTATATAACTATTTACTATGCCATAACTCTGCAAGCATCTTCTGTGGAATAGACAGTATCTTGCATTAGATCATGTACAGATTCCTTTAAAGTGATGCATGCATAGTTATTTGAAATCTACACAGCAAAGATAATGTGGCAGTAAAAAATATTTGTATTGCTTTAAAACTGCAGTATGGAGAGAGATTGATAAAAGAGTAGGTTTACTATTTGGGTAGTATGGGAGTTATTTCACTGTAACTTGTACAGGTGAAAAATAAAAGCAAAAGGGGACATAATCACCACTAACTAACATCAAATACTATTTTTACAGAGATCAGCATTTAAATGGCTTGCATTACTGACATCAGAATTGATCTGAAACCTCTATTTGCTACATTTGGAGTATTAGCTGTTCCTTAACACATTTCTGAAAAAGGAGTGTGACTAAGGACTCCAAAGAGCAGACTGCAGGCTAAGCTTTAACTCTTGGACTGCTTCCCTAACCTCACTTTTAAAGTTATCATTCCAGTCTTTAAACTCCGAGTACAAACCTAAATCATGCAGTTTGGCTGGTAATCGCCTCAGTGGGGAAAGAAATTAATAGAAGATTTGTGGAAGGCTTGGGGACTTTTTCTATGCTTTGTTTTTCATGGCTAAAATCTTATCCTCAGAGATGCAATTCCTTTGCATATATAAATAGAAACAATCTGGTCCCACTTTTTTCTACTGCAATTAGGAGAAAAGCAATCAGAATTTGTTAAACAGACTTCAGAGAGAGCAGAGTCTTACATCTGAGCAGCCAGATGTTTTCTGATTAAGCTTTCTATCGGGCTCTGGTTTAGAAATCGCACAAGTCCCAGATAACTTCAGCAAAGTATTTAGCAAAGGTTACAGTTGGTGCAATTCCACTACGCTTTGTTCAGTTCTCAATACCAGCTTTATTTAGATTGTGAGATAGTGTTTAAATAGTTTGAATCTTCTTAAGAGCTGAAGCAATGCCACTGCCCTCAGGAAAACTCTGGTGTACTGCAAACCTGAATAATAGAGTCTAAAGTTTCCCTCAAGTGTCAGCTTGCTACGTTTCTGGTTATGCTATGCAAAAAGGGAGTGCTAAAAATGAGTAAATATATTTTCATTAATACAATCTCATTTACACAGAGGGTCGTGTGCTGACAGTTGTGTAGAGACGGTGATGCTGACCAGTTGTTGTTGCTTATACCTCCTACTACAAAATCTCCATTTATTTTATTAAAATATAAGCAACCATTAATTTGATAAGATAAAAAAAATTCTGTGTAAAGTTTCTTTCTTAGGTTGAACTTTTCCCAAACATAGGAAAAGTTCTCTATATAGAAAAAACAGAATGCAAAAATCCCCCAAACTCTTCCCGTTTCTTGCTCCCCAGGAGAAAAACAGTAAGACCATTTGGTCATAATTTAAATGATCTATATTTTGAAAGAGAAACAATGGCCTTTTATACCATCTACTTGCACAGTCATGGGCATGAACATCTTCCCCAATGTTGCCAAATACAAAGCATTTGAAAAACTGCAGCTGATTTCTTAGAACAAGGGAAGCTCTAAAGATTCATCCCTCACTGAACATGTGCCAACCTCTCAAAAGTTTCAAGAGCTGACAATAAAAGCACATTTACCAAAAAGATTAAAGATTATAACAGTGCTTCAGTTAGTCCTTGGGGAAGTGAGACATTCTGGCAGGAAAGGATCCTCTATATATTGTACCAGATAAAACAAACATCCAGCCTTTGAAATTCTAGGAATAGTTACAAATGCCAGTGAATGTTCCAGACACCGTTAATAATACCAGTCTGGAAGGCTTTGCTTTTTAAATCATATTCAGGTCTAGATTTAAAATAGATTTTTAATCACAGTTCTAGTTTACCTTTCTAAAACTCCTTACTTTACTTACTGGGTAACTTTCCTTGCAGTACATTTCTAAGTATGTGTGACTGCTTATAGATCAGTGGTGATCTGCTGCATCACACCACAAGACCTCCTTTCCAGTCTCCAGGCCATAGCATCAGTCACAAGAAATAAAGCTGAATAAGGCTAAAATGGCCTTTGGCATAACCTACAGCAACGTGGGACCTGATCTAGGACTGCAGTACCATCTGAAGGCCTCCAAGGTTCACTGCAGGTTAGGGGTTTTTTTTTGTGCTAGTGGTAGGCTTCCTATCCCAAAGACAATGAGAAACAAGTATCCTACACAACTCTAAGGCAATCTGGAGATAGCCATCTATTCCCATTATTTATTATTGGTGCCCAGTCACAGAAGAGAACCCTAGGGATTGTCCTATGGTCTGCATAAAGAAAAAAATGAAAATAAACCCTGCATCTGGAATTGATGTCTCTCCAGCGTTCAGTGTCTGATGCTTCCATTATAGGTACACACACCTCAAAGTCTCCAGCTTGCAAAAATACAACTCTTTTCATCTACTTCTCAAAGCTGGTAATTTATCTTCATCTGAAACACGCTGACAAAAAATGAAGTTCATGGAGCTCCATATTCTTAATAAGAACAACTAAAAATTGCTGTGGAAATCAGCCTATCAAAACCTGATTAGATGCAGTAATTGCATATTGTTGCTCAGAGAGTTTTGCACAAGGGAAGACTTGGGAAGATTAATTTTTCCAAGTTCCTGTGGTAAAAGCAGTAAGAAGTATTAAATTTTTATGAGCTGTGGTTATGAAATTATCTTTTGTGTTCTCAAATACAACCAACAACAGTCAAGCCTTAAATATATTTAAATTTATTTAGGAATAAAGATTTTAAAAACCTGCAAAGCAAGAACAGCATCTTAGAGAAATTCTTGACTCTGAACATTTTCTGAGGAATTGTCTACTTTCTTTTCCCCAAGATCTTTTGGTAGAATGGCATTGCAAACATTTAAATACAAACTAGTAAGAAGAGAAAATGAAAGGCCAGAAGGGAAATAGGTCCTGCATCTCAGAATACTTTTGGAGAGAAGGAAACAAACCAGAAGATGGGTATAAAACTACATTTAAATTGAGTATTAGTGACATAGCACCAAATGCACATGCAATCAGATACAGGCAATCCGGAAAATATGTGTTGTGGTAGGGAGAGAAAGTATTCTCATCCATAATACATCCCACACAGGAACATACATGTTCTCTCTAGCTTGCTTAGCATCTCTTTCCATGGCTAACACACCTCTTTGAAAAGAATTCGGAGTTTTAGTGATTAAATAGAGTACAGGATGGCAAAGATTACCTAGATAAGTTACTGTGTGCTCTTTTGGAAGACTAACATCCATCTGTTATTTGCTTAATTATATTTAGGATAACACGGGCATTTGATTTACTTTGGAGTTAGCCCTTTCTTTCTCTGGTTGTCATGAGGTTTTCTGCAGCTACCCTTTTTGTGTCACTGGGTACCCTCCCCATGGTTTCCATCTGCTTGCCTAAATAAAAGGTTCCAATTCAGTTCTCTTAGGGGAAAAAAAACAAAAACAACAAACAAACCCAAACAAAAAAAGCAACATAACTTCTGTGGAAAGCAAACAGAAAGTCACAGGATAAACTTTACATTGCAGAAACTATGCACTGAGCAACCAACCAGTCCTGATCTATGTGGTCCCAACATTTGAGTGGTCTGTTAGTTCAAGTGTCTAGTTATTTATTTTCCTTTTTTTGTTGTCCTAGGTTTTTTTTACTTACATGTTTTTCGGTGCACTTGCTGTGACATATTTGCTCCCATTGATTGTTTTTTAGTTGTCTTACTTTCTTCCATTATCTCTGTCTGTTTGCTTCATTTCCTCTTTCTTTTTCCTTTATCATTTCAGTAAATACAGAAGTTTGTATATAAATACATGAACAATAGAAGCATTTGAAAATAGTTCTGTAACAGAAAATAAAATCAGTCATTTATAAGATTTGTAGTTCAACAGAAAATACTTTCTAGCTTTAATATCTTGAAAATCATATATTAATTTTAGTTATGGGATATGGAGAGCCAGAGTTTCAGTGGAAGTTATTCAACAATTGCCCCCAGAGCAGAACAGTAAGGATAAAGTCTTATACTTGGAAGCAGGACTTGCATATTTATTACCCAGCATTATTTATGCTCTTGGAATCCATGAGCCATTCATCACTCCCATGTTCATTTAAAAACATTTCTATTTGAAAGTATCAGCAACTAAGAATCTGTACTATTCAAAATTATAATTATTGTAGCTTTACTGAATATAACAGAGGCCAAAGATTCGATTTCAGATCAAACTTATGTTCAGCACACACAATGAAACAACACAAAAAGTAATCACTTCATATGCTGAGGTTACTTTTAAAAGAACAGCTTAAAAAGAGAAGTGATGTCTAAGGCTCAGACTAATCCACATGACTGATTTTGTAACTGGCTGGATGTTAGGCAGCCTTACAGTAACTGAATACATATGCAGTCTTAGCCCCAGCAAATGCAAAACACTAAGTAGGATTGCATAGGAAGTTTAAGCCAAGGCACATGATTGCTGTTGCCTGGTCCTGCTCTGTGTTCTGTGCAACTGAGAAAAAATAGCAAGGTCAGTGGTTTTCACTGTTCAGACAACTGTTTGGGTACCAAACCTGAGTTTTGTGATCTCCCCTTGGAGACCAGGGAGCCCTTGAGGCTTGGAGGTCTGCCTCATCACCTTGCTGAAGGGCACACGCAAAAGTAGGATGCAAGTATCCATAGCATCTAGGTGTCTGCTCCACCCTTATTTAGCTAAGATTCTGAGGTTACAGTCATCTTTTGGCTTAGGCTGAGAAAGTGCAATAGCTTTTCACACATAATTGTGTCTGGTTTTCCAAACTTTCATAAAATACCACAGGAACTTCCCATATGTGAATACAGAAATGCTAGCCACACAATATAGAGTAATAGTTTTTAAATGCCTGGTCTTTATTTCTGGAGGATCTACTGACTCATTTAATAGTATGGTCTTGTTTGTGCTTAGGATCTCTGGTTAGAGTAGTGTGCTGTGCTTAGGATCTCTGGTTAGAGTAGTGTGCTGTGCTTAGGATCTCTGGTTAGAGTAGTGTGTTGTGCTTAGGATCTCTGGTTAGAGTAGTGTGCTGTGAAGTGGTACCAGCACCACAAACAAACTGACCATCTCTCCCCACAGACAAGAAAGGGCCACTGGCATATGAGCACCTTCCTCCCCTTTACCCCTTCTCTCCTCCTGCTTGTTCGTTAATCATGCCCATGCTTCCAAACATTTATTCAGGTATATATGGGCTATAAAAGCAGCAATAGATGTCTGTAAAAACAGACTTGCACTACACTAGTGAGCAAATGAAGAGTGGAGATGTTTGTCACTGAAATAAAGTGGCAATAAAAGTTTATTTATCATTTCTGGAACTGTCAGCTCTCAAGTTTCACTTGTAAAGCATTCAGATTTTCTTACCAGGGTACGAACTTCAGCACGTCAGCCTTGCTGGAGATTCAAGTCTCATTTATTCTGTTCCAGGTGGCCTGTCCAGGCAAGAGAGGACAGATAGCTTCAGACATTTCAGTGGCAGGAACTAGCAAGTGAGCAGATTTTCTCCCACATGTACTTTGCTTTTCTAATTTGTCTTTTTCCTGGAAACAATCTTTGTTGCTGCAAGACCAGTTAGGTGACAGTGAGTGTTCATGTAGTCCAGTGCCCTTACAATGCACAGGCTCTAGGTCTCAGATAATGGTTGGAATGCCTGTAATAATTGCAGTCTCTCAGATTATTTTTTTTTTATTCACAAAGATAATATTCCAGTCATTAAAAAGGCACCTGTGGGAGAGGAAGGACAAAAACATTGATCTCCAATAACTTTTTTTTTTTCTTTTTAAATCCTACTACCCAATCAACTTGTCCTTGCCAGCAATGCAGTCTCTCTGTGGTAGTGAACTCAGCAAGGTTAGCACTCACAAAAGTTACTTTAGAATTCCTATTCATAAACATTTGCAGAACCAATGATTTCCCTTTAATTATGTCCACTACCATCCCATTATTTTATTACAATTTTGTTATTGTATTCTAATAATTTTCAGCCATAGCCCAATAGTGCTTCTGTTTTTTCTCCAAAAAAAAAAAAGAAATCTGGACTTGTGTTCATCATAAGCAAGTGTGAAGTGCTATGAAAGTGCACATTAAAATGTAAGTTACAACTGTCATATCTCCATAATTCAACAAAGCTTTAAATCTCTTTCTCAGACACTAATTGTAGGGTAATTAATTAATCCTTGAGAGGGTAGTTCAGCTTTCACTGGCTCCTTTTGCAGGCCACTAGCTTCTGGCCAGCAAAATGGACACAATAGCACTACTAAAATGCACATGGAGAGCTTCAGATTATGGTATTAACTTACATTTATAAACATTTTATTGAATTATGTTTATCTGTCATTTCCTAAGTTATACAGTTGAATTATTTTCTGCAAATACTGCATCTTGGGACATTTCCTAGACAAGGCATTAGCTGTTCTTACAGGAAACCAGAAATTGGAGTTGAGACTCTCTCAGCTGCTAAGTGTCACAGTTCCTGTAAGGCAAAGATCAATCAGCCTATTCAGCAGATTATAGAAGACAAACAGAAATCCACTCTTTAACAAGGGTCAATATTTGCTGTTGCCTCAGTTTATAAAACAATAAAATGTCAGAGTGTCTGAACAGAAGGGAATAGCCTTTAAAAATAAGAAGAGGGAAGGAGCAAAATGCTTCCTAGTGAGAAAGAAAAAAAACTGTCATAGAGACAGTGCACACATTAGGCAGAAAAAAAAGGAAAAACCAAGCAACTCTGGCAAAAGGAGGGTGGATTCTTAAATGGTATCATTGTGCATATACTGCTGTGTTTTTCAACAGGGATAAATAGAACATTTTTCTGCAAAGCATCAGGATAAATATGATACCCATCTTTCAATGTATGAGAATAGACAGGGTTCTTATATTAAAATATTGCCTGAATAGTATATAAACTACAGAGATATAGAAAAATACACCTTTGGTTACCAGAGAGCTGAAAAGAGGGCTGAAGAAGAGAAAAGCACCCCATTTCTCCAAGATGCTAAAACCTAGAAATTATTTAGTGGTGAATAATCAACGTGAAACCAGCAGCCTGACTCCATTACCTGATGCCATGTAGGTCAACAGGAAAGACAGAGAAAAGTATTTAAATTAAATATTATTTTCACTCAGCTTGCAAAACTGCAAATCATACTTATGTTATTTTTCCTCTTCCATGAACAAGGCAATGAAGTTTCACACTTCTGGCTTTAGAATTCGGAAACACTTTAAATATGGAACTTAGAATGAGATAAATAACCTTCAGGAAATGTTTGGAGATTTTTCTCTTGCTGTCCTTCTACTGACTGTAAAGCCCAGACAACTTGTTTAAACATAGCAATTTAATCCCATCTTCAGAGTTTAGGATTTTTACAGCTGGCATTTTTAGACTTTTCTAATAGATGGCCAGGGAATGTCAGACTCTTTGGAAAGACTGAGGCAAGGGTGAAAGAAAATTAAAATCAGCCAAAATAAATTATACATCTAATAGTTGAGAATGGCTGGATGTTGACCGAGGTTCCTTCTAGGGCCAGTCCTATCAATAGAATGAGGACTTTCTTTCCCAGCATCTTCTGATCCTATCATCTCCATTGATTGCTTTCAGTTAGGCTTTCTCACCTACCATTAGCACGCTGCATTACCATTTCTAGAGGTGTGGTTTATTTGCTACATTGAATTTGTTGCATTTCAATTTCATGTTACGGACATCCTGCGCAGGAACATTGAATTTGTGGTCACAGGCACACTTCATAACCTCAAGGTGCTCTTTAATAGATTACAAGGTGACTAAAGCATAAAAGACACTCTAAAAGCACTTTATGGGAGTTACTTGCAGCAAGTGTCAGTTGTTAATGACCCAACACAAAATGTTATCTAGATTCCACATATTAATGATCCCTTGTAACCTAGGTAACTCATTTTAATTACATTACAAGAACAGAAATGCCAGCTCTTTAGAATAAACCAGAGAGGTGGTTTTCTTAGTAATAAGTCAGCCTAAAAATTAACTATAAACTCCAATAACAGAAAACTGACCTGAAAACTTGCAGCATCTACTTTAGTTGTATGTCAAATATCCTTCTATTTTCTGCTTTTATTATATTAATTTTAATGATTTAACAGATAATGGATATATCATCATTAAAAAAAATTAATAAGACATATACCTGATTTTTTCTTTCAAAATCTTAGGTACATGATTTGAAAGATTGAAGTCCTTTGAAATATTGGAATATATTAAGATAATAGAAGAGACGGCTGTTTGAATAGAATTATAAAGGAATGTTGCAGGTTGCCTTGTAAACTGGCAAAAAAAAATCTAGCAACATTTATTAGAATCATGTAACTAATCCTAATTCCATGGATCTTTATGAGACTTTTGGAACACTTAGTTTATTTTAGATATCATTGCATTAAAATATGCTTCTATGTCCACCAACATGTATATTTCTTTTTAGTAACAATTTTTCTGAAAGATGAGGCCTTTTTTTTTCTGGAAAAGTTGCTGTGTGCTTGAGTTTGACAAGGATGGGTTTATTTCAGCTGCAAAGAGGACACTGGTGATCTGGTAATTTAAAAGTGGTTAAGGTCTGTGGTCAAATGTGGAAAGCATGGTGGAAAGCTCTGGACATGTTCACTAGCAGTTTAATTCTGGGGAAATATTTAAAGCGTAGCCCTGGGACTAGAGATGGAGCAAAGCACTGGTTCAGTGCATATTTTGCAGCATATTTTGTGGACTTCTGTTGTTAACTGAAATTAATGAAAGGTAGTTTGGGTGCAGTACTTAACCTAAGCCCCAGCACTTCTGAAATACATAACCAAATGGGTACAATAGAGAAGACTGCAAATTGGCACATAAACTTTGATGGGCAAGTTAATGAGCAGCACAAACACTGGTTATTATATGAAAGTGATAAGATGCAATTAAAGTTCCAGTGGCACAGAACAATTCTAGTAATGAAGAAAATCCTTCTGTGAGTTTTAAGGCATAGTGCCAAATATACTAATTTCTTTCTTGTCTGGAAAGAAAATCTGGGATGTTGCTTGTGCATTGTCCATACTTGGCTACTGGGCACTGAAAAGCTTTTGATTTAGACTGCCTGGGTTCCACAGCTTTATAGTTTTGAGTCGTGTTAGTTCTGAGGTTGGAGAGTTTGTGCAGTCCAACAATCTTCCCAAACCATCGAAGGAAACTCCTTCAGGGGCAGACTCCCCACTCTTGCCCCAAGCAAGAGGGAAGGGAAAAATTGTGAATGCTTCAGAAGATCTCTGAGGTCATCAACCTGTTTCTTACTTAGTTAAACCAGTTATCCAGATTAACTCTGTAATGAAAATATAACACTAGTATTTCTAACATTTCCAGCATGTCCCAAATATGAAAGTGATTGGAAAAGTTTTCTCTAACCATCCATGAAAACTCCGAGAGCACCAGCAATACCATTTCCCAATCACGAGTGTCTGATTTGGTTAACCTCTCTGTAAATTCAGGCAGAACAAAAAAATAATTCTGCCTCCTAAGAAGATTACCTCATAAAGGCCCTCGTCAGCTAGGACTTCAAACAATTTTTACAAAGGTATTGCACATAATAAAAGATGCCACATTGGTTACACAACTGGGATAGTAGGAAAATTAGGTCCTGTTCTAATACGCTTGCTTGAGCATGTTTTCCAAACTGCTGAAATGGGAACAAAATTAGGTTCTGCACAAAGATCTATTCCTACTCGTTTCTCATTTCCAAGTGTAAATCAGAAAGAGGAACTATAGAGAAGTACTAAAATCTGTCCCCAAGTGCAGTGGAGATATTTAAGATATGCAGCAAAGTCCCGTTCAGCTGATTTTGGAAAGGGAACCAGGTTTTGTTACCCTGTTTGCACAATAACTGCACCTCGCTGCAGTCTGCAACCAGTGAGCAATTAGGCCACGGACACAACGAAGTGGAAGTACTGCACAAGTTGATTGCTAGCTGAACAAGCATATGCTCCTGTATTATGAAGAAGAAAATCAATTCACATCAAAGACTAATCAACTGTAGCCTTGAAATAAAACAGGAAATAATTAAAGCTTCTTGTCTTGCAAAATACCTTCTATTTTAAGACAAATATCATCTATTTTAAGGCAAATATCATCTATTTTAAGACAGTCAGTGCAAGCTTTTGAAGGTAATTGTACATGCACATCTGCACATTGGGAACTTAAAACTTCAGTGTCTCCTGAGCATACCATTCCCATGAAGAGTCACCAGCAGAATACCCTATAGCAATCGACCCCCAATAGTAGTGTGGAGGACAAAAGATGAACTTCAAATACAAATACCTGACTGGAACATGAACCATTCCTCAGTTTCTTCTTTTAGAGGATAGCAGCAGTTCACTGCAGAGAAAATTTTCAGTAAAAATCAACTCCAGCTTTACAATTTTCTGTATTTTTTGCACGTTTCTATGTTTACACAACTTTTCTTACCATCTCAACACCACTTCAGCTGTCAAAGCAGCACATGGCACTTATTTTAATGCAGGCAAGAAAGAACCACCTTCTAGAAATAGTGGGGTGTTTTTGCAAATGCCCCTTTTCTCCATTCAGCTACTTCTCCTTTGTTCCCATCAGCCTCACCCTTTTCAGCTTTGGTATTTTTTGTTGAGGAGGAAGGGGGTGGCCGGGGTTATTTTTAGAAGCACCAATTCACAGGCTTTTGTGCTTCCCTCTTTCCATCAGGCTGAGCGGAGTGCTGGCTATTAGTGGAGTACAAAACCTGGCACACACCACAATACAGTTACAGCATCACCTGAAATTACCTTAGGAATCTGCTAAAACAAAAAGAACCACTCATTTAATAAGAACGTTGTGGTTTCTTTTTAATTACTTAGATTCATAATTCAGACTTTATTTTGATATTGAGTCCATTCTTTCCTCCCTGGTTCAGGGATATTCTAATTGATGTCAGAAGGGGCTGTCTTAATCACTTGCATGAAGAAGGAGATCATATCAGTTAACTTTGTCAATAACCTCATCCGGTGTGAAACTAGCAGAAACTAGAAGTGAGACAGAAAGAGGCACTGAAGCAGAAGTTATTTCTTAGTTGGCAGTATTCATTAATATTTTGATTCATTTTTGTTCTCACCCAGTCGAGTAGAATGCATTTTATTTTTATATGGCTTCTTACTGCACCAATCTCTCTCTCTGAATTTCACTTACACTTAATTTATAACCTCTGGGCCGGGCTCTTCCTTCACATCCATCTTGTGCTAGGGAGCTCCATTAATTTCTGTGGAATTACTCCCAATTTCAGATGAAAGAAGAATGCATCTTCCCTTCATTCTCTCTCCATTAGAGCAGAGAGAGAGCAGCAGCAGCTCTGCTTCTGCTTCTGCTTCTGCTTCTGCTTCTGCTCTGCAGGGATACATCTTCTAATTCTGTCTAACCTAGTGAGGTAGGTAGGTGTGAGATACCAGCAACAGTGTTACCACTTCAATTAGGAATTACAGAACTTGAAAAACAGACAGGTCTGCAGGGTGTTGCTTGTTTTAATAATTGTACATCCCTCTCTGCCAGGGAAAGCAGGAGCAGGACATTCAGAACAGTTCATCCCACTTATCAAAGCAAAGGGATCTCTCTACCTCTCTTACAACCATAGTGCACAAGAGAATCAATACTTCTCAGGTGAAGTTTTCTCATTTGGTCCCCAGTCAAAGGCCGTACAAGAGCTGATTGCGTTATCAGATTTAAGGGGAGCCCACCAGCTCCTGTGATTGTCTTCAAGTAGCTGTCTCGTGGATCTTGATTACACCTAAATGCTGCGATCTTGTGCAAGAATTGCTTTTAGTCATTACAGTGGAATAAAACACGCTCAGTTCCCCATCACTTTGGACCCCACTATTTTTCAATAAAATTAATCTGACTTAAAAATCAGGTATGGAGAGATGAACACTCTTCATTTGTCCATCTGTATTTCAGTGAAGAAATGCCATGGAATTATGCCTGGGCAGACTGAAGGAGAAGAAAAAAGAGGACAGAAATTAAACTTCCTCTTAAGCATTGGTTTTGCACCCAGATACAAGCACACTGAGAAACCCTGAATTACATCACAGAAAAACTGTCTGAAACTGTGCTTGGGCATGGCTCAAGAGCTGAAAGCAAGAGGAATCTCAGGGAGCAACTCAGTGTAGAGTCTAATTAGAGTATACCTATAGTTAATTGCCAAATCTGCATATACAGCCTGAACTTAATAAAGACAGATGTTTTCTAAGAAGATTGGATTATGGTATTTTTACTTGATATGGGAACTAGAAAGTCACACACTAATTGCTTCAAACTGCTTGAGAAGCTGAACATCCCGTGCATCTTAGCGTGAGATGCTTATTACAGGATCTGGTATTGCTAACTTCTGTGAAACTCTTCAAATGGCTGCCAGCTGAGTGAAGAAAATGGAAAGTCATGATTGAAGACAACTGCAGCGAGGCAGCTTGCCTGCCGGTCAAGCAGAATAGCTTTGCAGTACTGCTCTGGTATGGAACTGATCTTGTTCTCCTTTTAAAAAGATTAAAAATATGTAAATGTCTTTAATATATATGATAAGCCCAGGATATTAGCAATATTTTACTTCAGTGTAATGTTCTTGCAAAAAGCATTTTCCATGGTCAGTGAATAAAATTGATTCAGACCATTAATTTCCTTCCAGCTTCTTAAAAAAAAATAACATCTAGCAATGCAAGATCAAAATATACAATAAACCAGTGCTTGGCCTGAGCTGCCAGAAAGTTTTCCAATAAGATATTAAGATTTACCCCAGATTCTAGATGTAGGAAATAAATACTCATCATGAACTATCTGGAGGTAAGTCAGACAAACGCGCTCACTCATTTGCTCTTTGCGGCAGTCAAAACCACCTAATTTTAGCTTTATACACCCACACAGAATCTAGCTGATTTCAGCAGGACACTGCAGAGAGCCAAGACCCATCCAGTATGCCAGCACTAGATGTCATCTCAGTATTTATTAACATTAATCTTTTGGGCATACTCTGTTCTCTACAGATCTCAGTACCTTGGTGATTTGTGTCTGAGGAAAACAAGCAAACAAATAAACATAAAAACAAAACTGGTAAATTTAGAATAATTAGGATAAATAGCCTGTGAGACTCTCTCATCTAATATAAGTCACATTACCATGTCTGCTAGGAACTAGTATCAGAATTTATTTTTTTCTTAAGACATTTAACTGCATCATTCTTTCCTAAAGAAGGGATCATGACTGAAATAAAGAGCCAGTTTTCTCTGGCTGCCAAAGACTTTTCAGGCTTCACAAGGTTAAAGAGAGATTCACTTGGTCTGTCTATATTTTTATGTTTTTTCTTGTTTTTTCCACCACCACCAGCCCCTCAGGTCTGCACCTTAGCCCTCCGCACTGCAGCACAGTGCAGGCTTGCAGCCCATCTGATCTTCTCATGCAGCAAGATGGAGCAAACCAGTCACTCCACCCCACTGAACAATCCTTCTTCTTGGAGCAAAGAGGTCATTGCTCTGTAGGAAGTGGGGGTACATGCAGCCAAGGTACTGTAGAAAAGCTTTGCACTTAAAGGGGCCTTGGCACACTCCCTGGTGTGATCTTTGTCACTGCTGTGCCCCCATCTCATTTTGATGACCTCATCTCATGATTCAAATCAGGTAAAACACCATGTTTTACCAACATGAGTGAGCATAATAAAGCTTCCATTTTGAGAGACAAATTCGTTAAGAAATCTGGAAGCATCAGCTGTCTTGGAAGTAAAGTTTGTGTGTTTCTGAGAGCTTCTTCATCTGCTCTTGCTTATACTTCAGAAAAAGGTTACATAAGGAGCCAGAGCAGCTCATGGAATTGCTTCAGAAACAGTAACAACCTAGGACAATTTTTGTCACTGCAGTTACATAGATGGTGATTAGCCAGAGAACAATTCCTCAAAAGACATTTTATCGATTGCACATATTTCCAAATTTAACTTTTCTTACTGTAAACTGGAGTGTGACACAATGTGGGGTTGGTTCTCAGTACAGTACAATGCTGAGCACTGCAGTGAGCTGAGGGGCCAGCCTGTTCAGCAGTTAGACAGGTAAACGAGCAAAATGCCATCCTCACTTTCAGCCTGGTTGTGTTTCACCTCTAGGTTTTCATAGTCTTACTCTACATCATTTCTTTGTGGTTTATTATGGAAATAGAAGCCCTCCAGAAGCTGGCTAATGCATGCAAACAACCAGCTGAACAGGCATTTAAGAATTTGTGTAGACTAATTGGATTTTTGTAGAACAAAATGACTGGTAATCAGTCTGGAGTAAGTATTAAAAAGAGCCTTAAGAAACCTCTTGGTTCCCTGTCAGCATCCCTGTCAGCAGGTTTTAATATCCCACGGGAAACAGTTTCTGTAACTGCTCCAATGCAGTTTAGCTTTAGGTTTGCAGAACTGAAACTTATCTTAGGATGTTTTTACTGAAAATTCAAGGGGTTTATGCCCACACCCTTAAGGCAGAGCACTGTATTTCCTCTGACAGCCTGGCTGATCAGACCCATACCATCTGACACTGACATTTTCTGACCCTTTCTGTGACTGGTTCTCTTGTAAGCAATGCCCACGCAGAGTGAATCAAACCAAACATTAAAGTACGGACAATTCCAATATATTCCTTCCAGCCTTCCAGTTCACATCTCATTTTCTCTGTTCCTGCCTATTCATTTGTAAATTCTTTGTCTCTCATACATTGCAGTGTTCATTGCTGTCACTTGGGAAATGAATAAGGGTGAAAAAAAGTTTTGTGTGCCCTGACTGTGCAGAATGCCTTCTATCTGAAGCACATATTGGCTCTCCAGCCTTGCTGTATGTTCGTGAAGGGACCTCTGGAGATCACCGAGTCCAACTCCCCTGCCAGAGCAGGGTCACCCAGGGCAGCCCACACAGGAACAGAACCAGGGGGGGCTGGAAAGTCTCCAGAGCAGGAGACTCCACAGCCTCTCTGGGCAACCTGGGCCAGGCTCCATCACCCTCACAGGAAAGAAGTTTTTCTTCTTGTTGAGGTGGAGCTTCCTGTGTTTCACCTTGCTACTGTTAGCTCTTGTCCTATCACAGGGCACAACTGAGAAGAGACTGGCCCTTTCTACTTGACACCCACACGTGAGATATTTGTGAACATTCATAAGATCCCCTCTCAGTCTTCTCTTTTCCAGGCTAACCAGCCCCAGGGCTCTCAGC